>PVLD010021778.1:0-30695 GCA_004027595.1 Dinomys branickii
TGAGGAAGGGGACTAGGGGAGAGATGAGAAAAAGGAAGTGACAATGGGGATGAAAATAAACTATACATTTTCTGGATGTACCAATATACTAAAATGAAACCTATTGTTCTGTATAACTAAGATGCACTAATAATTTTATTTTAAAAAGTTAAACTTATTTAGAAGAAGAAAAAAGAAAGGAATATAAGGACTGAAGATGTGGCTTGGTGGTAGAGCATATGCCTTCAGGGTGTGAGGCCTTAGGTTCAATACAGAGAGAAAGAGAGGGAGAGAGAGAGAGAAATATATAGAAAAGTAATAAAATAAACCCAAGTCAAGGAGTGAAAATGGTGCCAATAAAACCAGAATATGATGAAATTGATGAAAAAAAATCAGTGAAACAAATGACTGAAGCATTAAAAATAAATAAACTCACATTTCCCCAGTAAGTTTGATAGAGAAAAATAAAGACACAAATTACCTATGTCCAGAATGAAACTGGCTATCAATACACTCTATAGGGCAGTAAAGGAACTATGAACAGTTCTACCTATATAAATTTGACAGCTTATGTGAAAAAGACCAGTTCTTAAAAAAACAAATTATCACAGTTCACCCAAGATGAAATCAGAAATTTCAGTAGCTATAAACTAGTATATAAATTGAATCCATAATTTAAAATCTTCTAAAATTAAATCTCAGGAGCTAAATGATCTCACTGGAGAGTTTTATCAAATTTTTAAAAAAATAGCACCAACACTATACAATCTCTTCTAAGAAATAAACGTTAAAAAATTTCCATTTGATTTATGAAATTAATATTACTGTTAACAAAATGAGACAAATAAATTATAAAAAAAACACTACAGACTAGTATCCCTCATCAATACATAGAAATCCTTAACAAAATAGTAGCAAACCAAATTCTGCAATATATTAAAAGAAGTATACCATGACCAAATGTAGTTTATTCTAGGGATGTGAGAGTAGCTCAGTCCACCATATTACCAGACTAAAGATCACAACCACTGATTCAGAAAAGGAATTTGAAAAATTAAATATTATTCATGGTTTTAAAAATAGCTCTCAGAAATGTAGAAAGTAATTTTTCAATTTGATAAAAAACATCTTCAAAGAACATACTGCTAATATTGTACTTACTGAGTTGCCTTCACTCTGAGGGTAACAAGCCAGGCAAGAATGTCCATTTTTATTAAACATTAATGTTGGTAGACTTAGCCAATGAAAGAATGTTGAAAAATTATTTTAAAATGGTTTATAGATCAGAAGGTTAAAAGTGTCTATTTTAACAGATGGCATCATCTACATAGAAAATTCCAATGAATCTACAAAAAAAATCTAGAACTAATAAATGAATTCACAAGATGATGTGGGATACAAGATACATTAAACAATAATGAACTGTATTTCTATTAGCTAAGCAGTTAGACATTGAAATTAAATATGGAAATAACATTTAAACTCATCCAAATAAAATGAAGTACTTTAGTATAAATTTACGAAAATATGTACAGGATATATATGCTGAAAATAAAGTAAGGGCTAAGTGGAGAACCATAGTATGTTCATACACCAAAGACACAATATAGTAAAACTGTCAGTGTCTCCAAACTGATCTTTAAATTCACCACAATTCTTCTCAAAATTTCATCCAAGGATTTTTGGACACATAAACAAGTTTATTCTAACATTTATAGGAAAAGGCACAAGCCCTAGAAAAACTGAATCAGTTTTGAGTAAAGAATATAGTGGTAGGTAGGAATCACTGTACCTGATACTGTCTTGCTATACAGCTATAGTAATCAAGACTGTGTGGTATTGGTTAAGCAAGGGCTATTTAGATCAATGGAACAGAATAAAGAAAAGAGATGCATAGTCAGATAAATGTACTCAATGCATATTTTCAACTGTGCAAAAATATGCAGTGGAAGGACAATAACCTTTCCAGTCAGTGATGTTGAAGCACTTGTACATCCTCAGGCAAAAAAGAAAAATGAGCCTCAGTCTAAACCTTACTCCTCATACAAAAATTAGTGTAAAATGGATCATAGACTTGAATTTACAATGTAAAATTATAAAACTTTTAGGGGAACAGTTAATGTTTAATTGTTTGATCAATCTTACATGCATGTGTCTGGCTATCTGAGTAACCAATTTGAAGATAACAATATGTAATGCAACCACCACTGTTAATTTCCTATCACCTTATTTGAAATTCTGTATAATTTTTATTGTTTTTGTGGTGTTTTGTTTTTGTCTTTGTATTTGTTTTTGTTCTTTTTGCTTTAAAATTAAAACAAAATTAGGGAAAATATACAAAAACATCTTCAAGACCTAAGGGTAGGCAAACAGTTCTTAGAATTGACAGCAAAAACACAATCATAGAAGAAAAATTTGTGAATTAGACTTCTTCAAAATGTCACTTTTCTTTTGTGAAAGACCTTGTTAAAAGAATATGCTACAGAATTGGACAAAAATTTGCAAACATATATCCAACAAAGTAGTACTATCTAGGATATATAAAGAACCATCAAACTCAATAATAAAAAGAGGAAGAAAGAAAGGGAGGGAGGGAGGAAGGGAAGGAAAAGGAGTTCAATTAGAAAACTGACAAAAGACATCACTAGACATTTCATGGACTAGTATATTAGAGACGGTAAATAACTGAAAAGATGCTTGATATCATTTGTCCTTAAGCACATGGAAATTAAAATTACAAGATATTACCTATGAGAATGAATTAAAAAAAAAAGAGAAAAGAAAATCACACCACCAAATTCTGGCCAAGAGACAGAAACTGAATCACAGGGTCACAATACGTAATCCAATATGGCCTGGAACACTGTGTAGTGAAAGCTGACCTTGAGCTCACAGCAGTCTGCCTCTAACTGCCAACGTGTGCGCCACTGTGTCTGGCTCTATATATTATCTCTGATACCTGCAGATGAATGTATGATTATCACTGGTCCAGTATTTCATCAAAAATAATTTAAGATGAGTGAATGACCACCCCAGAGGTCGGGACACTTAAGTACAACTGAACCCCCATCTGAAAAGTAGAGGTAACGCAACTGAAACAACAGAAGTTGGACAAAGCCTTTTTACCATTGTACCCCTTTCCTCCCTTGCCATCTGTCTTGGTTACTTTTCTCTCATTGCTGAGACAAAATATCCAACACCCAAAATGAAGGAAGGAAAGGTTTATTTAGCTTATAGTTTGTGGAGGTTTCAGTCCTTACTTGGCTGGTTCTGAGGCAGAGTGGCACATGGCAGAGGGCAAACTGTTCATGGCAGCAGAGCACAGCAAAACAACCAGTAAAAGGGAGGAATGGCTGCAAGCAGCCTCTCTCCTTCCCTTACCTTGTAAACAGGCTACCCCCACCCAGGGGGCATGTAGCTCTCACACAGTCTCCATGCCCTCCTCTTCCACAGGCTGAGGATGTATACAAAGTAAGCACCCTGGCTTCCTCCTGAGTAACTCGACCAAACCTCTAGATTCCCCAAGTTGGCACATTGTATCAACCATAACACCATCCTAAAGCACAAAGAATTCAACCAGAAGTTTTTTATTCTACTGCTTCCTGTAACTTTTTGCAGAGACTGTGAAGGTGTGGGAACTAATAAACAGGATGTTTCCTGGAGCTACACTGTGTAAATTCTATAGATCTGCCCCTCAACGCAAATATTCCTCAGCTACATAGCCTTGTTCTGTCACCAATACAGCTTGTAAAAAAGGTATTCCACAAGTGTGTGGTGGGGCAAGGGCATAAATTCATAAAGGGAGCAAGCATGGCAGGAATGAGCGCAGGTATGCTAATACTGGCAAGATTAGGGGAGCAGAGACAAACAGGTGCATGGACAGAAGGGTGTTGCCACATCCCCCAAGAAGATTTGACATTCTCACTCCAAGGAAAATAGTAAAGATGAAGAAAATATAAGGGTAATTAAGATTTGAGACTTCCTGTAGGAAATATGTTAAGCTTATGCTTTAGCCACAGAAAATTATATAGAACTGTGCCTCCAAAGGTGAAAATTCATTTACTGCAGTGCAGGATACATTATACCAAGAGTGTGGAAGTAGCAGCTTTTGCCTGAGTAACTGTGCTTTTTGTCCCCACAGTTTTCTTCTTTTTCAGAGGCAGTTGCCTGTTGCCTAGCCTAGCTGATAAGTGAGAATTTTATGCTATGGGATATTTTCCCATGTCCAAGGTTAATTTTGCTGATTAATATTCTTCCTTTCTATCAACAGGCATTACCTCCAGGTTATCCATCCAGAAAATGGGCAGGGTGTGTGAATATTACCTTAAGATTGAACACAATTTTAAGGATGAGCTTCATTCAGTCTAGAGAAAATATTAATGAGCTTGCCAGTATTTCAGTTACAAATCCTAAATTACCAAACCATATTCTCACTTCTCCCTCAGAAGCTGCACAGGCTACTCAGCAAAATATATTGAATAGCTTTATGATAGATGTATGAGTCTCAAAGGATATCAGAAAGAAAGTAGACTCTTCAGAGACAATACTGGGAAAAGGTATGAACAGCATTTCCAGGTTAGGTAAAACATCTACAGGCAGCAATTTGAAACAAGGCATGACATCTCTTTTCAAAAGTATGGTGTTCCAGCTAATAAAGGGTCTAAGGCCACATCTCCCTATGGAAATACCATCTACCCCTTTGATATATGGCATTGGAGAAATAATTAGAATGAAAGTTGTTCCTAAATTTACCTTGTTGTTTTTTGTGTTCCTGTAAGAGGTAAATAGGTCAATGAGAATACAGAGGTTTGTGCAAGTTGAGTTGGCTTTAGAAATGTTTACAAATCAGAAGTTATCCTTGTAGATTTTTTCTTTTCTTTGTAACTTTCAAAGCTGACAAAACTTTTGATGATAGAGAAATGATTTAGACAGCAGAGACATATGGAATTGTAAAATTATAGTTTAATAAAGCTCTTAGACGTACATCTTTATTTTTTAGATAAGAAAACCACACAGAGAACTGACTTGTCCAAAGTTGCATAGCACTCCTGATTCCCACTGGGTACTGTTTGTTTATAAAATAATAATGAAAACCATTATAATACTGACAATAGAAATATAATCACGTATCTCTTTGTTTATGTACATAAATTGTAAGAAGAGTATCATTAGGCTATAACGGCTATGACATCACCAGGCAGTGTAATCTTATGGACCCACCATAATGTATCTGCCGTCTGTCACTGACTGAAACATTGTTACATAGCACATAACTACAGTTAAGAACTTTACATGGATAGCTCATGAAGTCCTCCTAACCATCTCATTTTATAGATAAGGAAACAGACATAAAGAAATTTAATGGTATTATTGCATAATATTGCTAATTATTCTCTTATTGTTGGTAGTTTGGAACCTAAGAGTTACACATTAGATTTGCAGTATCCAATTACTCTGATATAATGCAGTCTGCAGAATTCTGGATTGTTCTGTGTGTCACTAAAAATATAATTGTCAAAGACATTCTATTTAGGGTCTATATTTTATATAATCTATCCCTTAACTCCTATTCCCATTAGAGGAGTTTCTCAACCTTCCTAACTTATGGACAGTTATTAACATTTAAGCCCAATGAAAGATTTACTTTACATGCTTTGAACATGCAGATTTTGCTGTTTTAACTAATGGGCAGCAAAGTAACAGTTTGAAAGATACTGCAATTAGTCTACAAGCGAGTGTTTTAAAGGTAGCCATTAATATATTAAGCTTATATTTCAGAAATCAATACAGTGCCTACATTTCTGGCAAACCAGAATTGGCAAGTCCATTCTTTGAGATATGTTTAACTGACATAGATTGGAAAGAAATTTGCAATTTAGCTTTTATAAAAGTCCACCAGTATTCATGCCAACCTCTGTAGCATTTTCAAAGTGGAGCTAGAGATAAGCCAATGGCCAGAAAGAGATGATAAGCAGGCCTAGAGATAGGAATGAACCAGATGAACAAAGACTGGAATAGCCAGGCAGATAAAGATGGACAAGTTGGAGCAACAGAGACAGACAGATGGAAAAATAGGAAAACACAGATTAAAAAGATGTTCAATAACAGACAAATATAGAGAGATGGATGCATATCAAGAGAAATTGATACAGAGACAGGAGGAAGGACAGACTGATTGGAAGAGAGAGAGAGAGAGGAAGGGAGAGAAAGAAGTAAAGAAAAAAGAGAGGGGGGAGTAGGGAGAGATAGAGCAAAACACACAGAAAAAATAGAATGGTGAGATTAGAAAGAGAAGAAAAAAGGATACAGGTAAAAAGAAGGCCCCAAGTCAAAGAAAGTTAAAAATCTAGAGAAAGACAAAAGCCAAGGGAAAAGAAAGGCAAGAAGGACAAAGGGAGAAAGGGAGGGAGGGAAGGAGAAAGATGGGAGAGAAGGAAGCAGGGAGGGAGGAGGGACCACACTCACACAGAGAGACAGAGTTGTAGGGGAGTGGGTGTTGCAGAGAGAAAGCAAGACAGAGTGAAAGAGAGGAAGACAGATGCAGAGAGGATATGCACACTGAGTGACTGAGAAAGTGCAAGGAATAAAAAGAGAAGTACACACAAAGGAAGAGACAGGCCAACATAGAATACAAACTGCAATACACAGAAAGGGAGAAAGACAGACCAGTGGTTAGCAAGAACAAGTACTGAAAAGGATCAGCGAAACACAGTGGCTCTAGCCGTTACAGCAAGCTAGACAGAGCTATCAGGGGTTAGCAAGAAGGAGACTGAGAGAGAAAGAGACGAGGGGATAGAAAAACAGAGACGATGACTAAGGGACAGACTAAGACGGTGACAGGCAGAAAATAGGAAGATGCAGAAAGATGGGCAATGAAAGAGGAAAAATTAAAAACTGTTAGAGAGACACAGGAGGAGAAAAAATATCAGAAGAGTCAGAAGGAATATGACCGAAACAGACTGAGAATGACAGACTGGGCAGACATTTAGAGAAACAAAAAGAAACAGAAGAGACAAGAGACAAACACACTAGGACACAAGAAGGAAGAGAGTGATAAACAAACCAAAAGAGAAAATCAGAAAGACACAGAGAGCAAAACAGAAAAGAGAGTGAGTCAACTAAATAGACAAAGATGGGCTGAGAGATGAATAGATGGAAAGTGAAATAGTGAGAAAGAGGAAATCAGAGCCATGGAAGCAGATGGAGGAGAGAGGAACAAAAGAAGAGATGGGGAGGAAGAAAGACTGTAGAAAAGAGAAAAAACAGGCAGAACCTTAAAGAAGTATAACAGAAACAGACTGATACGAAGAGTCCAACAGAGAAGTAGTCAGAAAGAGGCAGTCACACAGACAATCTGCCAGAAAGAGGCAGAGAGAAATAAAATGAGAGAAAAGACTGGTAGGAAATATTTACAAACTTTATATCTGATGAGGAGCTAGAATCCAGAAACTTACAAAGGACTCTTCATACCAACAAAATATAAATGCCATCAAAATACATCTCCTTCAAAACATGGGCTAAGGATTTGAATAGATATTTCTGCAAAGAACATGTACTCAAATGTTCAATAAGCCCATAAAAACATGCTGAATGTCATTAGCCATTAGGAAAATGAAAATCAACCCAAGATACAACACGGCACCCACCAGAATGGCAGGAATCCAAAAAGTGGGAACTATCAACTATTTTGGAAGATATGGAAAAATGATCCTCCTCAATTTCTGATGGGTGAATAAAATCAACCAGCCACTTGTTAAACAGTTTCCTGGTTCCTCCAAAGTTACCCTATGACTCCGAAATTGCCTTCTGTGTATATCCCCAAAGGAATGGAAAGCAGATTGTGTAGATGCATATTCACAGAAGCACTTTTCACCAACACCCAAATTCCTACTGTTGATGGATAGATAAACAAATTGTAATATATCCATATAGTGCAATATTATTCAGCCATACAAAGAAATGAAATCCTGATGCATGCTACAACACAGATGAACCTTGAATACATGCTAAATGATAAAAACCAGAAACACAATTATACATATTGTATTATTCCATTTATGTGAAATATCCAGACTAGCTAAATTCACAGAGACTGAAAGAAGTTTGGTGATTGCCAGTGCTGGGGGAAGGGGTGATGGGGGAACAGCTGCTTGATGAGTGCAGGCTTTCCTCTGGTAGTGATCAAAATGTTTGGGAACTAGAGAGAGCTAGTAGTTCCACATGAACATGCTAAATACAAATAAAGTGTTCACTTTTAAATGGTCACTTTATGTTATGTGAACTTATCTCAAAAAAGAAAGAAATAAAAGTGAGACCAATGAGTACAAGAAATTGGTAGACACAAAGAAAGAAATAGAATGATACACAATGTGACAGAAAGATTGAAAGACAGCTGAAGAGACAGAGTAAGCCAACTGAGAGGTTAATGTTGATATTTAAAAACTAGGATGTTTAAACTAAAATTTTTCTCCAAGCTGCTTTATGCTGAGAATATAAACTATTACCCTTTACCCCTACCCAA
This sequence comes from Dinomys branickii, assembly GCA_004027595.1. Classification (NCBI taxonomy): domain Eukaryota; kingdom Metazoa; phylum Chordata; class Mammalia; order Rodentia; family Dinomyidae; genus Dinomys; species Dinomys branickii. The sequence continues at coordinate 8,501 of PVLD010021778.1, forward strand.
CTATGACTCCCAAGAAAGATTTAGCACTTCCAGCTCTCTGGGGCAATGCTTGGTTTAATCTTCATATCGCTATTTTCTGGCTTTTGCTCCACGTCTTCTATAAGATGGAGTTCTTTTGTGCACTGGGGTGGGGGTAGAGGCTGGGAGTGGGAGGATGGACTAGCTGTCCACCCAATTTAGCTAAATTGTAAATAAACTCATTTTTCCATTTTTATAGACTTTTTCATACTCTTGGTTTCAGGTGGCAAATGAGCCCAGAAACCCAGGGATCCAGGAACTGGATTCAGTGTCCTCCAAGCCCAACCTGTACCATTACTATTACAGATGCCCAGACAGACAGGCAGACAGATAGAGGGGGACTGACAGATGGAAGGAGATATTTACAGAAACAGAGAGAAACAGACAGAGGCAAGGACAGGGAGACTGAACAGGTAGATGTAGAGAGAAGGACTAATGTGGTGAGATACACAGTAGGGAACAAACAGATACAAAGGTGGCGAGAGAAATGACAACTGAGAGGAACAGAACGACAGACTGACAGAAAGAATCAGTAGACCAAGAGATACCACGAGACAGCAAGGCAAACAGACTAGTAGAAAGACAGAACCACAGACAGAAGAGAATGGCAGATTTGGACAGAATGTGTGATAGATTAAAAGACAAGAAACAGAAACCAAGATAATCATAGCAAGATAGACCTACAGAGATAAAGAAGGCAGTAAATACAGAGGCTGAAAGAGACAACAGAGAGACAGAGACTGATATAGAGGGAAGAAGAAAGCAAGAGAAAAAAGTATAGAGGAAGTTATGAAGACAAAGAGACAGAAGTAAAGTCTGGGGTAAAAACATGGCAGACATCCAGTGAAACAGGCAGATAGAGACGGGCTGCTGGAGAGATGGCACATATATTGGGCGCATAACTAGAGCATAGACAGACAGCTGACCCAGAGTTGGAGAAAGCAAAAGAGACACATAGAGACAATGACCAAACTGAGGCAGAGAAACAGAAAGAGATACAGAGAGACAGAGGGACTGACAAACTGATAGGAACACAGACACAGAGCACCAAATAGGCCAGCACAGACAGACTGAGAAACAGACATGGACAGTTCAACAGAGAGATAGAAATACAGATATACTTGTTAGAGGTCATTGATCAGAGACAGAGACAGAGAGACACATACAGGTAGAAGTGGGGAAGGAAAGACGGGGAAGGGAGAGAGGGAAGAAAGGAAGAGAAGACACGCTCAAGGGACACTGAATAGGCAAAGGTCAATAGAGAGAAATCAGAGAGCGAGAAAGAAAAGTTACACAGAGAAAGTGTCAAAGTAGACAAGGACTGACCAGCAAAGAGAAACTGTTGGAGAAACTAGGAGACTGACAGAAAAACAGGCATATGACATTGAGACAGATTGACAAAAATACAGGCAGAGAGACAAATTGCAAAATAAGTAGAAAGGTGCTCTCATTGGTCAGGCCCACTCTTCCCCACCATGCTCTTCCTTTTGAGGCCTAGATGAGTGACAATGGAGAGGAACTGTAGCACTGTACATGGATTATGGCAGAGATTTAGGGAAAGGTGGTATCTGGCAAAGAAAAAAAAAGTTTAAATCATGCCATGAGGGGAACTGAGTCTGAATGTCTTTACTTCTTGAAAATGTCCCAGGATCTATGTGCTGTTAAACAGGAGAGCACTTGTCCAATGTCACTACCGTGAGCCTTTGTCCCTTGTCAATACTGTGGGGTTTGGGTTGTTGTTATTGGTTTTTTAAGAAAACATATGAAATATTTCAGAAGTCCATCCATTGTTTGTAGATTTCCCATCATGCTTCTTTCCTCCCCAGAGGAAACTGCTTTGTTTCTTTAATAAAGCAAATTTATCATTTTTCTCTTGTACAGTTTTCTACTGAGTGTCTTGCTTTCAGTTTCGAATTCATATAGCTCTCAGGCAAGCTTTCTCTAAGATGTTTCTATTTAATATTCAGCTGAAGTGCCAAAGAGTTTAACATTATTTTCATTTTTTTAAATGAGAAATCTAGGGAAAACTTCTCTTCTTCCTGTAGGCATTTTACCTTAAATATCTTCAAGAGACTTCTGGCTTTTTCCAAATGATGACTGGCATCTGATATTGCTGCCCCCATCTGTGTAAAGAAAGTACAAATAAATAAAAAATTGGACTGAACAAATGGCCTTTTGTTGCTCCAGACTCTCAGGTGACCCTAAGTAGTCCAGCTTCTAACCAGGAGTAGAAAGCAGAGGGAAGAAAGTTAAATGTTGGGGAGAAGGCTCAGGCTCCCTCCTTGAACCTTGGGGCATTTGTTACTTGTCTTCAAATAAAGAAATGAGAGTGAGTCTAAGAATGAGACTCCAAAGAATGAGAAGGAGTCTGAGCTGTTTGTGCTTTGCTCTGGCATGGTACAGAGCAGCAGTGTCCTGTTTCCTGGCAAGACCAACCTGCATTGTGGAGCTTGCTCTACCCTATGCAAAAGTAAACAGGAAAGTCAGTTCTCCAGGGTACCATGCACCTAACATTCCCAGGAAAAAATTCTGCATTGCGTAGGATATAAGATTCAAGTTACAATGCTGTCTTCTGGAACTGTTTCCTCACTTGCCAAGTGAAAAAGAAAACTTAGTTTCCCTTCAGTCTTTATGAAATTACTGGAGTTTTACAATAAAAAGGATTATAAGATCCAAGTGTGGTGGCACATGTCTACAGTCTCAGCAAGCACTCTGGAGGCTGAACAGGAAGACAGCAAGTTTGAATCCAGCCTGGAAACTTAGCGACTTAGCAAGACCTTGTCTCAAAACACAAAATAAGAAAGGGCTGTGGATGCAGAACAGTGTGGAGGCCCTTCTTCAATGGCCAGCACTGGTACTGGATTCAATGCCCAGCACCAAACAAAATTTTTTAAAAAGGGCTATATGATCGTCCAGTCAAATCATCCTACCAAATAAGAGAAGAAACTAAAGAAGAGGAATAGCTAATGCAGTAAGTTGTGTAAACTAGTAAGTAAGGAGTTTAGTATGGAACACAGGCTGTGATTCAAAGTAGTTAAAAGCCAACCTTGGTTCTGTCTAACCAGTGTTACATTAGGCACAAACCTGACCTCTCTGTGCTACCTGTAAAATGACAGAGGTAGTAAATACAACTTGTAGGTGGTTGCAAAGAAAGAAATGAGACAATGTAAGTAAAGTAATATGCCACCACAGTTTCTGGCACATACTCATGTATGATATGTTAGGGCACATCAGATCTGAAAGAACTTGATAGAATGATGGCCACTGAATTCATAGTCCAGTTCTCTTTGAAAACCAGGATGAACTGATTATGGAGCAATGTACTTAATATGTACTCTGCCTCTGTAGCACCAACCTCCGGTGACCTTTCTGTTAGTATTGTCAATTTTCACAACTTCGGGAGAAACAAGAGCCTAATGAGCATTTTCCTCTAACCACATCACTCCACATTTGCTTCTAATCTTTGTTATTGTCTGCAGGGCTTCTTAAATAGTGGCTACTGCCTGAGCTAGAATCTGAATTACCCAAAGGCCTCCACATGTTTAATAAATACATCTGTCCATAGACACTGAAGCCTGCAAGCAAAATCAGAGCCACACTTCCAAATTGGGGACTTGGTAGATATAAGTAATGCTCCAAGGCTAGTTACAGTGCTGAAAATTTTTATTATTGCAAGACACATAGATGGGGAACTGTTTGTCTGCTGCTCAAGCCCAACTGCAGTATACAAAGAGCTTGCTCGGCAAAGAAACTCTTTGAAAAGCCCTGCTTTGGGGGCACACAGCCCACAACTTAGAGCCGCTTTGTATCTTAAAAACAGGTCATCTGTACACAGTATCCAGAGTCACCAGAGGGGTGAAACTCCAAAGTCTATTCATGGAGATAGTGATCGATATTCTGCTGAAACCAGAAGGCACTTGGGTTCCTTTTATCTACATGAACTATTACAAAGTTGAACTGGTGAATGAAAGTCTGAAAATAAGTTGAAACTATTGGTATTGAAAGGGTCTTAAGCTGAATAATTGATCCCAGTTTCTTTTGTAGTTCAGCCTTTTTCAGTTGAAAGGCCATTTCCTACATAAATAAGTTTAGGGAATTTAGACATTCTACTAAGGCTAATTTATGTCTTATAGAAAAAAATAGGAACTTGGTGGACTTGTCTCCTATCATCTACGAGAATGCAATCTATGACCTCACATCACTTATAAGGACTTCATTTAGAGTACTTGTTTAAGCTGTGATCTGTCATATTTTCCTTAACTTTATCCCCTTGCCTCCTTGTACAAGGAAGATGTCTCAAATCACCCTTCAACTCAAACTTAAAATTTTGATTTTCCCGATGTGAGCTGCCACTATAAAATGACTGGTATTGACTCCATGTGCCAGTCTTCTTCTTTATAATACAGTAAATATTTAAGAGTGAGAAATACCCTAGATAACTCTCCTTTTACATTTTCATGGTCACCAGCTCTTGTCTTATGCAGCCTCTTAACCAGCCTCCTGACCTCCAGATGTTGACTTACCTCTGACTTGCACATGGCTATTCTGTCGTGATAGGGACAGAAGATCCTCATTGGAGCCCTGGTTCTGGCTCTCAATGGCTGCTCCACACAGCTACAACCACCCAGCTTGGCTTAAAGCAAGAGGTAATAGACCAAATGTAATCATCCTCTTCATCCTCTCTTGATTGGAACCTGATCTTACTTCCACAGTCGTCATCAGCTACTGGAAATAGTATTGCTTTGTGCTTAGAGATAAGCTTGATCATTTGGTCTTTTTCTTGTGGTAGGCAGTTTGCGAGTAGGAAACCTTTGGAGGAAAATAAAGATCCACATTAATTTGGAGATGATGGATATTTAAAAAACAGAAGTAATTCACTCTTTCAAGTTGTTACACTAGGGAGACAAGATGATGTTTTTGTGCTGTTTTGTTTTTGTCTTTGTTGTTATTATTTTGTGGTTTTTTTCTCTTTAAAATAAAAAAAAATTCAAAAAGCAGAGGTAATTATGACGGGAAAAAATCTGGCTTCTGTTAGATACCAAGAAATGGCTTGCAACTGTTGTATCCTAAAGCAAGGAGAAAAATTTCACTAAAGCATGTGAGAAGGCCAAAAGCAGGGTCCCGGTACAAGGTAAGATGATACTGTGAGTTTATGAGGATTCCTGTGTTGGCAGTAAAGCAGTTAGTTACACATTATTGCACTAGAAACCAAAGCTATAGCAGGCAACAAAGGTGGCTCAAGTGCATGACTCTCATTGATCCTGGAGTGTCCTGTTGCATGCAGAAAGTGATGAGTACAGTGTCTTCTGATAAGTCTACTGCCTTTCATCACTGAGAAGCTGAAGAGGAATGTCTAAGCTGGGAAATGTACTAGCCTTTCATGAGTTGTTTGAATGATCAAAGCACCAATTTTTTTTTGACACCACAGATGTATTCTGGGAAGCGAGAACTTGTGGTTTGTTTGATACAGAGACTATATGATTCATTGCAGGCTATGGAAAACAAATGACAGGTTCTGATCAAGGACTTAAAGTTGGAGCTGCCCATGGAAATCTTTCCTGGCAGTGTTGAGCACTTTGTCACCATCTCTTGTCTCTCCTTTAAATTCTTAATTAAGAGCCAGTTGAACTTAGGACTTTCTCAAATTTTAATCACTTATACTAATGGAGGAGAGAGGTGACGTGAAGCTCCATCGAAAAGATGACTGCCTTTGTACCAGAACTTAGACTAATTAGGAAATTTGCTGCTTTGCTTTACAACCTTCATCAAGTGCACTCTTGGACTAGAAACTCCCCCAGGGGAAAACGTTAATCTTCTTCCTCAGGATCTTTATAAATAGCTATTGCACAGTTTTGCTTATAGTGAGCAAACAATAGGCAGTATCACATAAACTATTGGTCTCCCTCTTTCCCATCTCTTGGCAGTTTAGATTCTAGATTGTGAAAAACAGAGCAGCATCTTTTGCTGCCTTCTTCCTCCTATAGTTATTCAAGCACATTCTTCTAGTCTTAAACTCAAGCCTAGAGAACAGCCTAGCAGCCTCCAAATATATCCTCATCTGTGCTAAAGAAATCAAGCTTTCTGTTAGAGTATAGTTTTTTTCAAGACAAAGATAAAGTTGGATATTATACTTATTCATTAATGATAGCCATTACCACTTATGCTGTATGAAAAGAAAAGGAAGGTTACTTAGTATAGGAGATGGTATGAAGAAAGCATTCTGTATTTAAATCTTGGCACTGCTGTGTCTTAACTGTGATCAACTGAGTTGCTTCTCTTTGAGATTCTGTGTCCTCAACTATAAAATGGAAGTAATATTTTCACACTAACCTTATAAGGTTGTTGCAAGGACTAAATGTGGTAATACATTTCAATCATGTAGCCCAGTGATAGACGCAAAGTTGAAATTAGGGATGTACAAGTTATTGCTATATCTATGCTCCCCAAAGGTCAAAAGAATCATCCTATGAGTCAGCCATTGAGATGATATCCTTTTGAAATTTATATTTTTCTAAACTTTTCTCATTATGTATATTTTTGACAAAGTGATGAATATTGAAATTCCTGGCCATTATAAATGCCACATATGCTATTTTCTCACTTTGCTGCATGAGCTTAATAAATAGATTGAATATTGCTAGGATTCCAAATTATGTGAAGTTTTCCCATATCCAGATGGTATCCTTGTCTTTCTTTTTAAACCCTGTCATATGTATGATTTCAAAAGTAAATGAGTGTATGTGTGTCTATACATACCCTGAGCCACATAGCATCAGTCTTACAAAGAGTTTGAAATGTTATCTTTGGATCATCAATTATAATATTTAATGTTATACAGTTGAAAACAGATGAAGTAGATCCAAAGCAGGTAAAGTAGATTCACTGAGTCTTATATTAGACAGGGACTCACAAACTTACCTAATTCAAATCCTCTTCTACCATCATCTCCACAAAAATTTACTTATGGCAAATTTCTGAGAGATATTCACCTAGCTTATATTTAAATACTCCAAGTGACTTGAGATCACTGATTTACAGTTGTGTTCCCAATCCCTTTCTACAGCCCTTGTGCAATTCTTTTGGGGATTCCATGAAATAGTACATCAATGATGAACTTAGTGCTGGACAGTTAGGAAACACTCACTAAATGTAACCAATGAATGTTTATCCCTGAATGGCTGGGCTGCCATGATTATTAGGATTTTTTTTTCTTTTGTTGACCATAAACTGCTTTCTGTGTCTAGCTTTGTAGTATAAAACATCTCAGAACAAGTCTAATATTTTTCCACATGAAGATCCTTCAAATAACTGAATACAGCTCCCCTCATCCCAAGTTTTCTCTCTTCTAAGCTAAATATCCTGGCTACTTCAAAATGTTCTTTATAGGAAATGGTTTCCAGACACTTCAGCCCAGTCATTTCCCTCTAGTGGTGTCCAGTGTTATTCTTATTATCTGCTCATCACAACAAAATACAATGACCAGAGCAGAAGACCAGATAGTGTGGTTGCAACTTCTCAGGCTCTGGAGTCTAACTAATACAGTCTGAATTACACTTTCTGTCCTGGAAGCCATTTCATGTTGTTGGTTCATATTAAAGTTCCAAACTGAACCACTTAGATCTTTGTAACATGAATTCATATTTTGTACCATGAATTCATACTTTGAATTCATATTTCCTTCATGTTATTCTTTCAGGATCACCACCCTCCTTGGCCTATATTATTTTCCCGTTTTCTTAGTTTAGGTAAATTATTTCAGCCGCTTTGCCCCATACAAATGAAGATACATATAATAGTAAACCCATACAGTAGCAGCATTCACTGTCTTGTAGCTCAGAATATTCGTGGAAGTTTATTCATCCAAGTGCTGGTTTTTGCCATCATCTTAGCACCATTCTGATGGTCAGGGAAGCCATAATCAACTTTCCTAAATCCATATGGTCTGAATCTGTCTTCTTTCCAAAGAGCTTCTACCCTCTACTCACTTCTGTCCTATCTTCAAGAGAAAGCATGTTCCAGTCTAATTTGTCAACACAAAGTAAATTAGTGTCTAACAATGTAGTATATTAGAAAGACATGGGCTTTAGTGGCAGATAGATTTGGGTTTAAGTCCTGACAATGCTACTTATTAGCTATGTAACAATAAGCTATTTAAAACCTATTTAGGCCCTAGTTTCCTGTGGCTTTAAGATTTCAACTGGAAAGTTTATATACAGTAGTGCCTCGATGATACTTACTTGGTGGAAAATATTATTTTTGAAACTCAGTTCTATCATCAAGTAAGTATACTCTCTAGCTTTGTCTTATGTACTGTCATGACTATGCCTTCATCCAAAAACCATAGATTAAAATACTAAACAATGCACAGACAAGTAGTGAGTCCGATAGTGACTATTAGAGGCCTCCTGCCTAATTATTATCAATCCATTCATTACCAGTCTTTGAGCACAATTTTTCAAGCAGTTAAGAATCCAGGTAACTAGGTTATCATCTGATCTACATTTCTCTATCTTTTTAAATAAGGCAATTATGAAAGCTTTGCTGTAAAGCTGGCATTGTAGTATCTCTATCAAAGAAATAAAATTAAGAAAATTATCTTTACTTGACCAGACGTGTTCTTATTCTGGCTTCACTGGTCAGCACCTACTTTCCTTAGTGCTTGTACATCATGTTCTTAAAACCATGACAGCCAAGGAGTTCAGCAAGCTGTTGTTTTTGAAATCTGAGTTTTCCTTCTGTTTCAAAAAGAAAAGGGGGAAAATAGCATTAAAAGATTGTACATGTGGTCATATAAATGGTGGCTTTTTAAATTTTAAAGCAAGACTGCAGCCTACCCTAGACAAAGGAAAATTCTATTTGAAGGCTTCTTGAAAACATTTGATTTGGCATAAGTTTCCACGGATGGTTAGAACTACCCCAAGTTAACAGTGTATTTTTCTTATTCAGAAGCAAAACTAGTTTGACTCTCTTGAGTTCCTCATCTTTAAATATTGCATGGTTCTTTGTCTCTTCCCCTCTTTAATTAGTGTATCCATCTGTTTCTCTGATACTAAGGGGAGGATCATTGGTTGGTAATTACAGCAATGTCCCTGAGCTCCTATTTTCAAAATGTGCTCTGCATTCATGACCTTCCAGGCTCAGGTAATGGTTGATCTTTGCCTATGATTCTCTTGCTTATCATTGTTCACACCTGTTTTTTCCTCCTGTTTCATTCAAGCCAGAGATTTACTATACTTCCCCGTTCCTTAGTGTATCTGACCCTCTGTTTAGATGTACCTGACCTCTTATTAGAAAATGATTATATCCAGGGCTTTGAGGGCAAAATGCTAATCGAAACTTCCCATCCATCAGGAAGTACAGGAGGGAAGGTAAATATGCCTAGCATATCACACCTTTAAGAAATGTTCTTTAGAGGGGAAAAAAAAAAACAACAGAAGCTCAGAGTATAGGGTGACTAGAGATAAGGATGAGAAATTTGCTGGATTGAGCCACTTTTGCTAGCAGTTTGCTAAATACCCTTGAGCAGATTCCTGTGGTTTCTTCTCCATATGGAGAAGGGCTTATGTATTTCCCAAAGGGCAGTCTCTTTAAACTAACTGTGAAGATCTGCAGGACCTAACCTTAACTTTCTCATTCAACCCTATCTCTTACTCTGTCACCATGACTATGATCATAGTGGGTTTTTTAAATCAAAATTTGAATAAAAGATTTAATTTTTTTATTTTTTCGTCTGTCCATATGAAGAGACATAACAGTGGTATAAAAGTGAGGTATCATTCATTTAATCACTTTTACTATAGTCCCCATTTTATGGCTGCTTACTATGGGCCAGCACTTTGCTCAGTACTCAGTGAGATTGTGTCACAGGTTCCTTATGGTAGCCCCATTTTACAGAGGAGGAAATAAGCCCCAAGAGTTTAATTAATTTACCCAAATCCATACAATGAGTTAGTGGTAAGCCTAGGACTGAAATCTAGACCTGTGATTTCAGAGCCCAAGCTCTTAACCATTATTATGCCTAACTTCAATGCCATTTTATTCTTAAGTGAACAGACTGCTGTAAAAGGCAGACAACCTTCTGCTCAGTCAGGCTAAACTGCTGCTGTCCCACATATGCTCCCACTTTTCTTTATTCACATCAGTATCCTCCCAGATGTACAGTCCCATATATGATTGCCCTTTGGTTTCGCTCATGCAGTTCTCTTCCTCCACTCTGCCAATTAAATTCACCCATCCCAAAAATACTTAATTTCATTTCTTCCATGAACACTCCTCTTCTCCATGCTACTATCACATTTATTGTTGTGATTACAGTATTCACCACTTAATTATTTGCTATTCAGTGCTTATGAGTCTCACTGAGATCAGGAACAATATTTTATATTTTGTATATCCCCATAAACTTGCAAGGGGCAATTATTTAGGTATGCAATAAATACTCACTTGACTGTGTATGTAATGATCAGTTGAATTCACTGTACAGTATGTGTTTTCTCAGAGTCTTCTTGGCTACCCACTGATCTAATTATGAAAAATTAAGCCTATGTCAGAAGTCTTCAAATGAGTGTAAAATTATTTTGCAAATTTAGACCCAGTACTGAAATCTCTGATATTCAACTTGTACTCCTGCCAACATCTAACAAGAATAAAGAACAGTTAGAAAAGTATATTGGTGAATTAGCTGCACCAGTCAAGACCTAGGCTCTGCTTTCACCTCTGCCACTTACTCATATTTGGAACACATTATTTACTTTTCTGAGCCTTGGTTGTCTTACCTCTAAATGGAGATAATAATAGCCCTTGTATGAATTTTAATGAGGTGTTAAGAAAATGTAAATGAGAAGATATATGTATTGGCATGTGTTAAAAGGTTAGAAGTGAAAGGTACCTTAGAGATGAGTCCTCATCTCATAAGGAGAAAAATCTGTCCAAAATGGGCTATTATAATTCCTACTATATTTTCTAAACATTTTTAATTGTCTAGAAAGGGGAACCACTGTTACTGAAGAAATCTGACCACTGCCATCCTGATCTGAAATCCCTTGCCCTTGCTATGCTTTCACACCTGCTGCAGATGTATTGTCATAGGTTGATAAGGTCCAGTAAGCACAGCTACACCTTATAATTTCCAGTCATTGTTCAGCTCTGCTTTTGACAAACAACATGCAACTCCTTGTACTCATTCAGCTGCTGTCCCAGCTGGATAGCCACAACTCCTTTGTACTCAACTCCCTCCACTCCAGAAAGTCCCATTCTGACTTCTCCTTTCCACAGCCTTCCCCCATTTTATGACCCTATAAAGACCTGATAGCCTGTAGGAGAGCTAGAGAGCTAGGTGGTTCTGCCTCTAGTGCCAGAGTAGTCCTTCTCAGGTTTGTTCTGAAATAAACCTGTCCTGTTGATCTTGCACCCCTGCTTTTTTGCCTTTTGTCCTAACAGTTACCAATTATCTAAGAGTAATCCCATCACTTTCCTGTGGAAGGGACACCAGTTACTCCTCAAAGCGTGTTAGAATTGGCACAGAGTTTCTGAGAGTTCACCAGGATTCTTTTAGTGATAGAATCATATGTTCCTGATCTAAAAATTGACCAGTGTGGGCACAAAGAGGAAACCACTTTATTTTCAAGAGGTAATAGGGCAGCTCTCTGGCTGCACAGTTGGGGCCTTTTGTAACAGTACTTGCTTGCTGTGCTTCCTATGTGGTGAGTTAATGAACCACTAGAGAGCTGCTCTGAATTAAAAAGGTCACACCTGACATGAGCCATTTCAGCACAAACATCCTGTTCCACTCCCCTCTTCAAGGGGGAGATCTTATTTAAGACCATCTGGGATTTGCCAAAAACTTAAATTGTGTGGATGGCAGAATGGCCCTTGAAAAGAAATGTCAGGAGAGAAAATCCACCTGGAATTATGGAATCATAAAATGTTAGAAGTGAAAGATACCTCAGAGATTATTGAGTCCTCATCTCACAGGTAAGGAAAGCAACATCCAGGAAGGAAAAATGACGGAGACAAAATCACACCCAGTAAATTTAGCAGCAGACCTGACACTTGAAGCCAAGTTTCCCCAAGTCTTCATACTCCTTGCTTTGTGTTTCCCTTAACACTGGTTCCTTGAAGTGGCACACTGCAAGAGTGCTAAGTAGCTATAATGATTTCTGTGTCATTCTATAAAATGGAAGCACTGCCTCTAATCCACTAGCCAGGAATAGCGGGAATGCCCCAAGCAAGTTAGTAATTCAGATTCTGAAACTTACAAGTCTTAAGACAATCAATTTGCACACCTTAAATTTCTGTCATTTCCATAGAGGAGTCAAACCCCCATTTTATACCTACATACTAAATGGTATTTTTAGGTTCTGTAGATCTTCAGAAAAATGATCAATCACCACCTTTATGAGTAGCTTGATGGCATGGTGGGGTATAGCATCAGAATAGAAACTGAAAGAGTAAATTTATATTTCAGGATAACTGATGAGGACCATGAACAAGTCACTTAAGCCGCCTCTATCACAGAATTAGCAGTAGGCCTGTCTTTCCTCTGTTCCTCTCTTCTACCCTTAAATCACATTTACCTCACCCAATACTCTTTTCCACAGCTCCTTCCAAATCTTTCAAACATTGTCTTTTGAACTTTCTTGGTTCTTTTAAAGACCTTTCTTTTGCCCTCTTTAGGCCAACTTCTACCCATGTTCCACTCTTCTGAGTGGACCCTTGTGATGGACTGTTCCACAAGATTCTTGGGCTTCTTGCAAGTCCTAAGAGTCTATCAGTAAATCTTTGGTGCTGTATATTAAAATTTCCCAGATTAGGAATTTAAGATGCCTGGTTCTACTGTAGCCCAGAATCCTGTGTATTTGGTTCTTGTTCTTTGGTTTCTGGACCGAATACATTCTATTTTTAGGTGATTTCTTTTAAATGGCCAGAATATTAAATGTGATTGAATATTTCAGATGTCAGGACTGGGGTGATCTGGAAGCAATGTAATTTAGAAGCATTTTAGAAGAGAGTATGTGTACACATGACATGCATGTGCGATAGTTTAATCCACCTTATTTTGAAGAGGAAAAATGGGATGGAAAATACACCTTACAAATTGGGCATTTTGAGTTAATATCTTTAAAACTGCACTATTAGTTGTAACTTAGAGCAAAGGCAAAAGTATGAAGTAAATTTATAGTTAGCCTTCTTCCACTACTGTTCTGGGAATCAGGAATATTGTCTGTGACAAGGAGTGATCAATCACTTTGCCTCAGCTACATAAGTCTTCTTAAAACTCCTAAGTTAGGCTATTGTGAGCATTTTAAGACTCAATGAAAGATTTCCTGTGCATAGTCTATAATAATTCATTTCTTCGAAATCTGGTTAATATAATGTGTTTTTACTCATGGGCTATGGGAAGCACTGATTCTTTGGGGTTTTCTGGTTCAAGCCAAGATCACACCATGGATAGATGGTGAATTCTTCAATACTTTTGAGTAATTATGTCTTCTATTATCATAGCTTTCTCTATAGCAGAGCAAGAGTTTACTTTGTGGACAATGTTGCCCTAGGTAAACCATGACCCCAGGATGGAGTATGAAAATTCTCAACCCAAGTATCAAAAAGATGACAAGTTCCAGTGATGTCATTTTGGTCTTGACTCTGGAGAGCAGCATATAGTAATACTATGTGTTGACCCAGGAGAGCAAAGGAAGCCAGCTTAATTCTCAAGGCTTCTAGGACTCAGCCACTTCTAGAACTATAGAAAAGGGGTCAGTAGATTACAGCTTGTGATTGAAATGTAGCATATTTTGCTTTGTTTTTGTTTTGTTTTTATTTTTGTTTTTGAGACAGGATCTTGCTATATAGCCCCAGGCTGGACTGAAGCTCATTATTTAGCTCAAGCTGGCCTCATAATCACTGTGATCCTCCTGCCTCAGCCTCCTGAGTGCTGGGATAATAGAGGTGCACTACTGTGCCCAGCTTTCCACTAGCTATTTTTATTAAACTCATTAATTATTTATTAAAGTATAGTCACATCAATTATTTTCATACTTTCTATGGCTGCTTTAACACCTTAAAGTGGAATAGTTATGATACAGACAATATGGCTGCAAAGCTTAAAATACTCATGATCTGGCCTTTTATACAGGTTCCCCAAACTCTGCTCTAAATTAAAACCTTGGATTTTAATGGAATTATAAAGATTGTTTGGACTGTAGTTTCAAGTAGAATAATTTTCAAGTCATATTATAATCCCATAATATCTATTAACAAAATAATTTTTCTGTGCATGGTTTTAAAAAGTTTGGTGAAGAAAAACCTGAAAAATCACTTACAGTGACAATACCCAGGGAGAACCTCTTTTAACATTTTGGTATTTGTTTGTGTGTCTATCTTTGGAACAGAATTGAATTTTATAAAACAACTTTGTAAATTTTTCTAATTTTATAAAAACAATTGAATCCTATTGTAATACTATTTTTTACCTTACTTTTTTATTTATTAGTGAATCTTGGGATTTTTCCATGTCAGTAAACACAGATCTACATCATCATCCCTACTGGCTACAAAGTATTCCAATATATAGATATATCATTTAATAAGTGCCAGGCGTGGTATAAATATATCATTTAATTTATTTAATCAATTTGCTATTGTTTTAGGAGTTATTCCTAGTTGATTCTTTTCTTATACCAGTGCCATAATAGACATTCACGTACAACTTTTCACACTTGTATTTTTTATATTCTTTTCCAATTTCTTAGAAATAATCAGATATTTTTATGTTGTCCTACAGCCCTCTCTTCTGTTGAGAATGAATGTTTTCATAAAGGGTAAAAGCTCAGTTACGTTAATGTACCCACAAAGCTAGTAGGACCAAGAGGTCACCTTCCCTCATGGGTAGGTTGAATTAGTGTGCCCACTGAGATCATTAAATAACAGCTTTGACACTTAAAGCATGTGCATCTCAATAGGATTTTGTGAAAGCTTCTAGTCACATTAAATATTGATGACTATGGCAAAGCCCTGCTTCAGGAGAACATAATGGCCCAAAGGAAACTGGAAGGCTCTATTTGAAAAATAGATCAAAATCCCTCACATTGCTAGCAGGATCAAATTTCTGATGAAGATAATAGAGCTGTAGCCAGAAGAGAAGAAAGGATCAGAATGCCAGGAAAGTGTACCCTGTGGAATTAGGTTGGATACGAAGTACACTTGGAATCCCAAGGTTTTCCTGCCTGTCTCCAAGCATTGTGAAAGATGGGAAATGGGCGCACAGGTGCAGATATCCCTACCTTGCACCTGTGAAACACCTGGGTTCCAATTTCTGGAGCAGGCAATCACTTGAGTGGGTTTTTCAGTGTTATGATTTGTGTCCAGATGCCCCCCAAAGTTTCACGCATTCATGGGGGACAGGCTTTTTCAAAGGTAGC
Organism: Dinomys branickii; assembly: GCA_004027595.1. Taxonomy (NCBI): domain Eukaryota; kingdom Metazoa; phylum Chordata; class Mammalia; order Rodentia; family Dinomyidae; genus Dinomys; species Dinomys branickii. Next base: position 23,938 of record PVLD010021778.1, read on the forward strand.
TGAATCTAGAGTTTGTGACTGATTAATAATGCAGTGCTGGGATTAATGGTGTTGGGATTAAGGCTGGGTCATTAGATCACTCTACTGATTGGATTGACACTGACCTAATCCCAGTAGTGTGGATAAAATAAAAGGGGCAGAAAGAGGCTTGTTTCCTCCTTTTGCCCTGGCTTCTTGCTTTTGCTGTCTTTCACTCTCACAAACTGTTTCTCGTCTGCCATGTATCACCCTTCCTTGGAGCCAGCTGATTATAGACTTTAACTTTGAGCTTTAACTTTGGGTGTTGGGTATTTTGTCTCAACAACGATGAAAGTAAGACATCCAGTTCACCTTATAATGTCTTAATTCATGCACATTTCATGTTTACCTGACCCCCAAGAAACTCTTGTTGATTGTAGTAGACTACCTGGTTGTTTTTCAGTGGTTTGGTAAACCAGGAATTAGTGTATGAGTCCTGAAAGTTGGTGCTAATCCAATCTTTAATGACACTGTGGGACAGACTTGTGTCTATTTAAAATCAGTATGCCAGTGGTATGGATGCATTTTACCTACAGATTTGTCATCCACAGGGAAAAAGAGGTTGGTCTTTAATATTCTACACAGTCATTCATGTGTGAATGGTTACCCTTTAAAAGTGAGGTGTCAACACTCAATTGATCTTTACCCAATACTTTTCTTCCAAGTTGCCTGAAATATTGCATGGCATGCATTATAGTTAAATTGATGCTCAATTATGCAGGGAGGCAAAGAAATTTGTTTCTTACAGTCAAGCTTGTGATCTGCAGTTATTTCTCCTCTGCCATTGACAGGGCTTCCTTTTCCTTTTCCATGTTGTATTCAGACACATAGATGTCATATATTGTACTCTCCCTTGTCTGTCTTCTTCAGAGGCCAGGCAAGAGAATGCTCCTTGACCCCTGAAAACCGCTCCATTTAAATTATCTCTAAGGAGCCTTCTACTGCAGTAGCCTGGGTCCTAGCAACAAGGCTCCCTAGAGGACATTCAGGAACTCTACTCATTCTGACTAACCCCAAGTTTCCTAGCATTCATTAATTATATGACATACCTCACAGTTTCCAAATTTGTAAGAGGAGCAACTAATGTCCTAGTGAGAGGAGCAAGTACTATCTCTGCAGGAAAACTCTGCCTTACTTTCCTACACTGGGGGCGGTCTCTGCAGTACATTGGCTTAGGCTTCCAAGCTGGAAACCCTGCTATAAACAGTGACACGTTTTGGACCTATATTGAAAACCTCAGGGATTATTTCCACTTTGGTCCTGATGTCTAGCTACATCCTTTTTCCATTTCTTTTTCTTTCAAATTAAACATTTAAATTGTGAGATAATTGAAAATTCAAATGAAGTTCTAAGAAAAAATACACAGATATCTCATATATGCTTTACCTAGTAACATCTTGCAAAATCAGTACATATCACAACCAGGATGTTTACATTGGTATAGTCAAGACTCAGAATAATTCCATTGCCATAAGAATCCCTCATATAGCCCCATCTTCCAGCAACTACTAATCTATCCTCTATTTCTAGAATTTTGGCATTTCAAGAATGTTATATAAGCAGAGTCACAATATGTAACTCTTTTGGGTTGTTTTTTTTCACTCAGCATACTTCTGCTTAGATTCATTTGAGTAATTGTGTATGATGGAATTGTGTAGTGTTCCATTGCATGAATGTGATACAATTTAACCTTTCTCTTGTTGAAAATATCAGAACTGGGCTGGGGATGTAGCTCAGCGGTACAGCGCCTGCCTGGTGGGCGTGAGGCCCTGAGTTCGATTCCTAGTGCCAAAAAATAAAATAGTAAAAAAAGAACAACAAAAAAGAAAATATCAGAAGTTTTCCAGTTTTTTGCTAGTATGAATAAGGGTACTATACACATGCCGGTAGAAGATTTTGTGTGAATTTAAGTCATTTCTCAGGATAAATGCTCAGTAGTACAATTGCTAAGTAATTTGGTGTTTGTGTATTTAATTATTCAAAGAAACAACCCAAATTTTCCAGGATAACTATACCATTTTACATTCACACCAGCAATGCATGAGGTATCGTTAAAAACTACCAAATGCTTAAATATTTTTAATTTTATTACACTAAAAGACCAATTGCCATTAATACCCCTAAAACACTCCCTTTTTCTTCAAACACACTTATCCCATCCTTCTTACCAGTTTCTGGAGTAGTTCTGGGAGTCTTCTTTTATAAATGTCTTTAGTTAAACTCTCCTGGCTGCCTTGATGTCCTGCAAATAAATATTCAAAACATTTACCGTTTATGGTCATTTTGACTTTGGAGAAGATCCAGAAGTTCCATGGTGTCAGATCTAGTAAATACAGTGGACAAAAACACACAGTCTGCCTTTCTCTTAGATTGCATTCAGCAGCAACATTCACTGTATTTTTTATCATACCTTGTAAAAGCACTCACAAAAGAGGATAAAATGGATATGCATATATATATATATCACTGTACCAAGATATATTTAACTCTTTCAGAAGGTACCTAGAAGGGAAATAGCTAGGTCAAATGTAATTTCTATTTTTAAATTTTGAAAAATCTCCATACTGATTTTTATAGTGGTGATAGTAGTTTACATTCCTACCAAAAATGTACGAGTTCCTTTTTCCCCACAGCCTTAACAGTATTTGTTATTCTTTGATTTCTTGATGGCACTCACTCTTTCTGGAGTAAGATACGATCTCAGTGTACTTTTAATTTGCATTTCTCTGATGGCCAAAAATGTTAAACTTTTTTAATGTATTTATTATTGAATTAATTTTTGTTCAAAGTATATCATTTAGGTCGAGGAACCACTACTCTCATAGCCCCTTACCCTCTCATGGATGTCCAATTGCTTCAGCAGCCCTTGTTGAAAACCACTGAATTGGTTTTGAACCTTTGTCAAAAATCAACTGGGAAAATTTGTGTGGATCACTTATTTTCACCCCAGCAGTACCTTCTCTGTACCTTCAAAACTAGCAAAAGAGAACAAGGGCACAGAGGATGTAATGAATTTGTGCTGTTTATTAAATAGTACTTTCAAAGTAATATTAGCCAATATTTATGAAATATTTTCTGCATGCCAGAAACTTTATATACCTTATTCTATATATTCTTCCTAACATCCTATATAAACATATCACCATTTTGCAGATGACAAAGCTAACTCAGAGTGGGAGAGTACCTCTTTGTTCACAGATAGTAAAGAATCTGGGAATCAAACCCAAGTTTTTTGTTGTGTTATGTTGTTTTGTTTTGTTTTGTTGGGGGGGTTGTTTTTGTTTATTTGTTTTGTTTTTGAGACAGGGTATCACTGTGTAGTTCAGGCTGGCCTTACACTCATTTATATAGCTGATGTTGGCCTCAAACTGACAGCTGTCCTCCTGCCTGAGCCTCCCTAGTACTGGGATTACAGGCAAGCACCACCATGCTAGGCTCAAACCCAGGTTTTAAACCTAAGGCCCATTTTAAGTCCTAGGATTCTCCTCTCAACAATACAATAATTTTTCATATGCCAAACCATCCAGCCACTCTGGATAAAAACCACTGCTCTGATATAAAGTCATTGTAATGGCAGTCACACAGGATTCCTGTTTTGAAGGTAAAGGCAGGTCTGCACATATTTTCAGCAGCTTCTACTCTATACCAGTCAGTTTTCACTCTTTAGAAAGCAGATCTAATGGGCAAAAAAACCCTCCTAGATGTCACTTATTCTACCTACTTCCACCAGCTACTGTAGTATAGTGTTCTTAGTCTCCATTTGCATTAATTTCTACTCTCATCTTTATAATTTCCTCCCTTATACTACCCATGGGACTAACATGTTCTTCTTCTAGAAGTTTGAGGTTCAACATTAGGTTGTTTATTGAGCTTGTTCTGTTTTTTCTGATATAGGTATTCACCACTATAAATTTCCCTTGTTGGACTGATTTCATTGTACCCATAAATTCTGATATGCTGTATTGCCTTATTGTTTAATTGCAGAAACTACCTAATTTCTTTAATTTCATCTGAAAAACACTGCTTTTCAGGATGGTGTTACTTAATTTCCATATGTTTATGAAGTTCTTCGAGTTTCTTTTGCCATTGATTTCTAATTTCACTAGACTATGGTCTGATAATATGCATGGGATAATTTCAATGCCTTTAAATTTACTTAAACACATTCTATAAGCTAGTATGTGGTCTATTTTAGAGAATGTACATGTGCAGCTGAGAAGAATGTGTATTCTGATGTTCTGGAGTAGAACATTCTGTAGACACCTATGTGGTAGATTGACAACTTGTGAAACAACTTGTGGTCAACTTATAACACCCAGCTTAAATGAACCAGCATGGTGCTGGGTGTGGGAAGCCCACCAGAGGATTCTTGCCAGCAGCATAACAGACAAACTGGAGAAAAAGAAGTGAAGAAGCTTTTGGGAATCTCATTTTCCTGGAGGAGCTTGTCATGCAGGCTTTCCTGATGAACTTGGCTGTTTTCATCACTGAAGAAGCTCTGGACCTTACTGATGCTGAGCATGGTTACAGTTCACTTTGGGGGATCTCTGGTCCTCACTTTGAGCATCACTTCCTGGCTCTGGAGGGGAAGATGGTGCACTTTTCAGTCTCTGAAGAAGCTTGTTGCATTGGCATTCCTGATGTGAACTTGGCTGTTCTCATCACTGGAGAAGCTCAGGACCTCACTGTTGCTGAGGATGACTGTGGTACTTTTCAGGGTATCTCTGGTTCTTATTTTGAGCACTGCTGCCTAGGCAGATCCCTCAGGCTGCTAATGCAGTTCTTTCATCCTGCTGGCACAGACTTTCTAGTTTCCACCACTGACCTTCGGATCTTCCTAGCACAGATCCATGAAATAAGCCTGCATGAGGCATTCTCGTGGGCTCTTGGCCTCCAGGTGGACTCATAGAGGGCACTGTTATGGGCTGTGGATCTTTAGCTGGACTCATGCAAGACATTACCATGGGATGCAGGTGCTCAGCTGGATTTTTTGATCTTTAGTGTGTAGAGAGATTCCCTGTACTCTTTTTGTATATGATTCTTTGGGTAACTATTATAAAATAATTTCATAATTAAGTATCCTGTATTATATTGTTTCCCCTTGCAAAAACCACAATCCACAAGAGTCTACTAAGTCCATTTATTTGAAAGTTTGATTCACTACTGATATTTCATTGTTGATTTTTTTGTCTGGTTGATTGGTCAGTTCGTGAAAGTGGGATAGTCAGGCCCCCATTACAGTTACATTAGTGCTTATGTGATTTTTTATGTATGTTAATATTTGTTTTATATAGTTGTGTACACTGGTTTTTGCTGCATATATATTTGTTATTGTTATCTCCTCCTTTTCAATTGTTCTCTTAACAAGTACATAGTGAACTTCTTTGTCTCTGCTAATGTCTTGGCTTGAAATCTACTTTGTCTGCAAATAAAATAACTACCCTTGCTCTTGTTCAAGTTCCTATCACATGAAATATTGTTGTGCATCCTTTGACTTTCAGTCTATGAATTTTTTTTGAATTAAATGTGTTTCTTGTATCCAGCATATTGTTGCATCTTGCTTTTTGATCCATTCTGGCAGTCTGTTTCTTTTGATTCACGAATTGAGACCATTAACATTGATGGTTTCTACCTGATATGTATTGACTTATCTTTGTCATGTTATTTTCCTGTTGTTGGTTCCTCCTCAACCCTTGCCATTTAATTGTTTGCCTTGCCTGGTGGATTCCTTCTATTGGGGTTCATGGAATTGTAATCCTTTTTTTCTCTTTCTGGAATGTCCTTTAGAACATTTTGGAGTGCCGTTTTCCTCTTCATGATTTTCTTCAGGTGTTCTTTGTCATGGAAGTATTTTATTTCACCATCAATTTTGAAAGATAGAAAAAAAATTTTGAAAGATACTTTCATGGGGTACATCATCTGGATCGGAGGTTGATTTCTTTTATGGTTTGAAATACTTTGCACCAAGTTTTCTTTGACTTCAAGGTTTGTGTTGAGAAGTCTGCTGTGATTCTGATGGGCTTTCTTTATGTGTCATTTGTTTCTTTTCTCTAATAGCTTTTAATATTCTGTTCTTCTGTTCAATTTATGGAATCTTCACTACCATATGCCTTGATAAAGATTATTTTGATCATGGCTAATAAGATTTCTCTGTGCCTCACAATGATCTGTGTGTCACATTCTTTTTACCTGCCTGAAAAGTTCTCTGCCCTTACTTCTGTGAACAGATTTTTTATGTCATTCGTGATGTCTCCTACTTTTTCATTGACTCCGATCAATCTTATGTTATTCTTCTTTGCATCATCTAGAAGCTCTTGGACTTATTTTTCATGGTTTCTTATTATTTGTAAGAAAGCTTTCTTTTCATGATCATTAATCATAATCCTTGAAAATCTGTATTCCCATAGGATAGAAAATACAGAAGAAATGGACACATTCCTAGAAAGGTACAAATTGCCAAAACTGAATCAGGAAGACTCAAAAATCCTGAACAACCCAATATCAATTAATGAGATTGAAAATGTCATTAAAAACTTACCAACAACAAAAAAAGCCCAGGCCCTGATGGATTCACAGCAGAATTCTATAAAACATTTAGAGAAGATCTAATGCCAACACTCCTCAAACTCTTCAATGAAATCGAAAAGGAAGCAACTCTCCCCAACACATTTCTGGAGGCAAGTATTATACTGGTACCAAAACCAGAGAGAGACCCAACCAAGAAAGAGAGCTACAGGCCA
>PVLD010021779.1:0-30697 GCA_004027595.1 Dinomys branickii
AAGCAATAATCGAAGACAGGAAATTAGATTAATAGTGTATATCTGTATGTGTTAGCCTGAACACACACTTCGAAGATAACAATATGTAAAGCAGCAACAAGCGGTGTTTTTTCTTCTGTTGTTGTTGTTGTGGATGTTGTTGCTGTTGTTGATGTATGCCTGTTTTCTTTCTTGTCCTTGGATTTTTGGTTCTTGTGTTGTTTTTTTTTTCTTTTTTTTCTGTTGCTGAGAGGATAAACTGTCTGACTAAATTTGCATGTCTGTATATGGGTCCATACATCTACAATTCGAAGATATCAATGGATAAAGCAACAACTACTGTTGAGACCATAAAAAAAAAAAAAAAAAAAAAAAAAAAATCTGCCTCATGTGAGGTTTTGTGTAACTGGAATTTAATAAAATTGAGAGGTACATCTATTTTGCATAGAATCAAATATTTCTCTAATCCTCCCGGGGAAGAGTCAAGCTCACGCTTTGGAGTTTGACACAGCATCCCTTTGCTAAGGCTGTGGTAACCAAGTACCACACACTGGGTGTTTTAAAATCACGGAAATGTATTGTCTCCTTTCAGGGAGCTAGAAGTCCAAAGTTGAGGTGTCAGGAGTGCCATCTTCCCTCTACAGCTTGGGGGAGGCGTTCCCCCCTTTCCTGGTTCCCCTGGGCTCTGTGGGCACCTGCTGCCCACCTCCAGCTCCTTGAACGGTCCTTACACAGACTTCTCCCTGGCTCTGTCATTGCATGGACTTTTATTTGGTGAGGACATCCACTTCAGTGGGGGTTTTAGTATGTTCCAGTATTGCCTCAACTCAACCGATTATATACAGGACACTGAGTTTCCAAAGAAGGCCCTGCTCTGAGGTAGCCAGGGTTGGGGTTTCACTGTATCCATTTGAGTAAAAGACCTGGCGTGGAGCAAGCCAAAGTGTAGATGTTGTTTTTATTGCTGCTGTGTTGTTAGAGAAATCTCAGCTCGGTACCTGGCCCGTGGAGTAGACTGTCAAATGTTTAATTGCAGTTACTCTGAGCCCTTATACACATTGAGAATTCTGTGGTCTGTACTTTTAACTACATCTGAGGTTGCTACAGGTTACTAAAGGCTTACCAGCTGTATGCTTAGGGCTATTTAATTTATCAAGCCTTTTGAGGGTTTTTTTGGCAATTTAAGGGACCCGTAGGATAACTTAACTCTGTGGGTCATGGTTAATGAATCAAATTAAAGTTTGCAGAACCTCAGTCCTGGTCAAATTTCTCTATAGTTTGTCACAAAACGTTTTCTGAAGCTTATTTAATTCTCATGTAAAAATATCAAGCTAGCAATAATATTGAATGATAACGATGAACATAAGAAATGAAGCAGTCAGGTACTGTGATGCATGCTGTTATGGTTTGGGTCTGAATGTCCCCCCAAAGCCTCATGCAGTCATGGGGTGGGCTTCTAGAGTTTATGATTGATTTATGGTCCAACGTTGAAATTATGGATGTGAGTGCTGCACCTGCCCTGGGGTGGGTAGTTTGCGTACAGTATAAGGGAGTGAAAGAGGCTGCCTGCCATCACTCCTCCTTTGACGCTCTTGTTGATTTTGCTGTTTTCCATCATCATGAACTGTTGCCCTCTGCCATGTGCCACTCTGCCTTGGGGCCAGCCAAGTATGGACTGAAACCTCCACAAACTGTGAGCCAAATAAACCTTTCCTTGTTTAATTTTGGGCATCAGGTATTTTGCTTCAGCAACAAGAGAAAAGTAACCAACACACATACTAATAATTCCAGCAGCCCGAGAACCTGACAGGAGGATCACAAGTTCAAGCCTAGCCTGGGTAACTTAAGGAGATCCTGTCTTGAAAAAAATAAAATAAAATAACAAAATAAAATTAAAAGTAGCTCAGTGCTAGAGTATTTCGGTGGTCATCCCCGGTACTGAAAAGAGAAGGAAGCAAGGATTGGAGGGAGGGAGGGAGGAAGGGGAGGGATGGAGGCAGAGAGCTTCAATTTTCCTCCGCTGTCACAAGAAATGCAAGCAGAGTCAGTACATCTTCCTGTTGCTCATACCTAACGATTTGCATGTGCACTGCAGACTGGGTGTGTGGCTCAGTCTGAGGATACGCTTGGCCAGGTGGGGCCTGCCCTGGCCCTTAGATAAGCGGAAACGTGTGTGCTTTGTAGATGTCAGGCACTCCCCGCAGGCACAACGTCCCTGTCCCTACACACAGAACACTGCAGCAGTCTCTACTAGACCTTCCCTTGTCCACGAGCAAATCGCAATCAAGAGATTGTGCAGACCGTTTGCTATCTAATTCCAAGAGAGAGCGAGAGCTGGGAAAGGGGATTCGATATTGTCAGTTCACAGGGACTGCCAACCTCTGACACACACCTTGGATGGAGAGCTCCATAGAATCCCAAAAGCCTGGGCATGATTTCAGGCACCAGAGGAGGAATAAATCCTTTTCCTTTGGCTGCTGTATTCACCACGGGGCAGTTCCTACTTTCTGACCCCCTGGAGCACTAGCGCCCTGTCACCTGTCTGATCCCAGTAACTCTTACTGCTCTTATGAAAGCAGTGAGCACTGCTGCACACCATATAGAAAGAGAAATATTTTAGTGCGGTGTGATTTTCCGCCTTCCTGCCTCTAGCTGCCTAACATTTCCACTTAGAGATATTTCTTTTTTCCTTTTTAAATGTTCTTCGTATTTTCTGATAACTTCATTTTACATGTACTTCCTGTCTTTCAGTTTGGATTCTTGAACTACTGAAGGTAGAAAACAAATTTGAACTAGTTTGGACACAAAAGGAAATGTCGGCTCATAAGAGAAGCTATGGAGAGGGTTGGTTAGTAGCTGACTTTAAGAATGATGAGAACTGTGATCGTGATCGAGATTTTCACATTTGTCTTTGTTCCTCTCCTCCTGGTAGCTTCTTTTTCTAATACTGCATTTTCCACCAGCAGGAAAACCTGGTAGAGAGATCACATTCAATCTCCTACAGTGCAGTGTCCAAAAAATAAGAGTTCTCCTAGCACAAGTTTGATCAATCTTTTCAGTAGGCTATGATTAGCTCAGCTCAGTAGAACACCTTCGTTTTAGCCAGGATGTGGGGTGCTTGCTTTTTCTGTCACCGTAGCCCCAGAGCTGAAGGAAGATTGCTCAGGAGAAGGGTGCTTTTGGGGATGCTCAGATAATAAATGCCCAATTGGTAGTGTGAAAAAAACTTCCTTGTGTCCTCTCTCCCCCCATTGCTTTCCATCCCCTGTGATGAATTCTCTGCTCTTCATTTGCTTGATTCTGGTCTGTCTCTAGCTTTGATGTGTGTCCGCATGATTGGACCTGATCTACAAGTGCAGTGTCCTTACCAGCTGTACCTGAGACTGGTCATAACAAGTCTGGTATATTTCTTCTTTCTACAGATTGTGCTCATGTTCCTATTGTCTGTTTCTGGAATTCCTCTCCATGTCTATCTTATTGAATGTCTTGTGGAATGACCCACTGAAACATAATTCCTGAAGCTTCCCTTCTATCACAGGGCAGCTTCCTCTCTTTCAGCATAATACTGTTCACACTATAAGTTTTCCCTTTCCATGTCACATGGCTCACTTTTTCTACATTCAGTAAATAGTCATAGCCCAGCACTTTTATTATATATGATCCACTTCTCTCAGAAGCCAATGTTCCACCGGGCTTATTCCTCACGTTCTAATTGCTTGCACACCAGGGACTATGCAGTCAGCGTCAGGAGTGGCAGATAGCAGGGCTGGTGGTGAAGGGAGAGGGTGCATATTTGTTTGCAATCTCCTGAAAGAGTTCCTTAAACTTTCTCGAGTTGTGATTTAGTGGTCTGGTCACTACAAAATTACTCTGGCCTAGCCGGACCAAATGGATCTAGTGTGTCTTTGCATGAACGAAAATTTAGCTATTATTCCAAAGTTTGCAAATAAAAACAAGAATGTCTGCCTTAGTTTGGATGCCCTGAGAGGTTGATGTGGGAGAAGCCACCAAGGTCTGAGGGTGAGGAGTGGACGAGGCAGACAGGAAGGAGGAAAGGCCAGTTTCCACTGTGAGGGGGCAGTGCTGCTCAGTAGAGCAGAACTGTCTCCCGGGGACCCTCTCTGAGTGATAATGTGCATTATTTTTCCATTTGAATCTACACCCTAGGCTTTGTCCTTCAGAGCATTCAGGCCCCGCTCCACTGATCTGAGAACTCCTGCAAGCAGGGGGGCACTTTTTCCTTTCAGTCTTTTAAATGTAATTTTATTTTCTAAATGATAAGTCATTTAACAAGTAAAAATTGTATAAAAGTGTATTCTGAGAATTCCATTTGTAATCCCTCCAACCTATACACACACACACACACACACACACACACACACACATATTAGTTTGGGCTTTGCAAAACAAACCCACTAAAAATTCTTAGGAAACCATTACAGAAAATGCAGGGGGTGTATATACTGCTGTCTCTTCCTTTTCGTGTGATATTTTATCCTGAAATCATCTTGTTTCATCATGTAGTGTATCCTTTTGTACCTACCTGTCTCCCACGAGTGCCAGCTGAGGCTGTGTCCGTACAATGGTGTTGTGAACTGTGTCAGAAGTGGCGATGAGAATGTTGCCCATCACTTTAGAAGCAGACCTTTAAGTTCAATTCAAGAAGTGGCACTGACAAAAGTTAAGTGTATCGTTCTTGTCGGTAATGATTGCACTGTTACTCCTGCACCAGTGCCTGACGGTGTTTCTTCTCATCTCTGTTCACAGAGAACACTGTCCCGTTGGAATATTTGCCTCTAACCTGTGTTGCTATCATTTTGACTTCCCAGACTTTGGGAGTTCTGTTTCCTTAGGTTTAAGGGCCAGGAAACAGGAAATTTGTTTATCTCTGTTTTGATAAACTTCATATTTTGCTTTTTGTTGAGTTGGGATTTCTATATGTTAAAGTGATAAGTGAAGCACTTATCCTTGTGTTTGTAAAACTGATTGCAATATTTTCTCTAAGACTAATGTCTTTTGACTTCACGTTTTTAAAGTTAGGCATACAGAAGTCCCTGCACTCCCTTCATTTGATGATATTTAATCTACCGGTATTTTATTGGGCCTGGATTATGAATCACAGTCAGGATGGTTTTCTGATACCTATATTTTCTTCTAGTTTTTTTTATTATTTCAATTTTTAAAAAATTAAGTATCAGACTCATTTATTCTGGTATATGGTGTGAGGTATAGATGTTCTTTTATGTTTTCCAATGGGCTGTTCAGTTTTGATAACCTCACTTTCTAAAATTTACCTTTGCCATCTAGCAATGTGAGATGGCAATTTATTGTGTAGCAGGTTTCTACAGTCCTAGGTCCACTTCGGGATTTTCCCTTCTAGATAGAAGTTAGTCTAATAACATCTGTGCCTGTGTCAGAAGTTCCCCATACACATTTAACCATACATATTTCATAATATATTAAACTGATATGTGTTGGAAGTTTAGCTTATGTCTTACCATATAGCTATATTTGAGTTAATAAAACATTACTTTCCTCATGTGTCCCTTATTTTTTGACAACTAGAATTATTGCCCCAACTTTAGCAGCGTTTAGCAGCAAATGTCATTATTTTGCTAACTTTGGCCATTTTCCAAATACTACACAATTGTGGTCATTTATATGACTCATATTGATAGTCACATAAAAAATGGAACAACTGATATAATATCTATCACAATTTTAAAAAACTAAACAAATTCTCAAAAATTCAAGAACATACTACATTAGCCGCTAAGAAGCTAGTTAATTTGCATATCTTCAGTGCTGGAAAGGATAAGCATTTTCTCATCTGTGCATTCATTATTCATTATTTCTTTTTGTGACTTGCTTTTCATTCTAGTGTTTAATGAATTTATATAAACCTAATATAAATCCTTAATCAATTATGGTTACCATACTGCTTACCCAATTATGAAAATTTTATTATTATTATTATTTGGTCAGGCTGATATTTTAAAACTTTAGATTAAAAGACTATGACTCTACTTTTATTATTTTATTAGTCTTCATGAAATAATTTCCCAGTCATAGGTTTGATATATATTTATAATTTTAAATAAGTGCATCCTATTTGTTCAAAAACAAGAACAATTTTCACTCACCTAGTGATTTTCTCCCTTGGTGTAATATATGCTTGAAGCAGTAAATTGGAAGGCACAGTGGATGTGTCACAAGCAGGCGCACTGACAGTTTTGAGTGACATTTCATGAAAGGACAGTCTTTCTAAAAATATCACACAGAAATCCTCAAAATGATAGCAATCTAGGGCCATTGAAGGTATGAGAAATACACCTCAAAGTGCCTTAAACTAATTGCCATAAAACAACTGTGAAGTTATCTAGAAAACATTGAGTGATGCTTAGAATATCATGGGAAGAAACAAAGAAATACATGGATGTTTTCTGAGACATCTCTAACTCAGATAATTAAATATGAAAAGAATTGGCACTTACAGGCCTTAACTAAATGGGAAGATTGCCGGTGAAGAATGAATGACTCATTCCCCAGGGCTTTCCAATTAGGTGACACTTTATAGCAGTTGTTACCTACTTCTTTACGGCTACCTAGATGATAAAATCCCGGGGAATAATAATCACAATTTATTCCTCCATCCCTCTTCAGCACGAAGCAGTCACAGGTACTGGGTGGCCCTGGGCACCCTGCTTTGTGTATTTATTTATGACACTTGCTGTCCTGCTTTGAAGGGAGGGATGAAAGCTCAGAGAGATGAAGCTCTTTTTCCCCAGGTTTACATGGAGCCAGGGGCAGTGAGGCCCGTCCCTCCTGGCTAATCCCCAAGTCATGATACCTGACACAGCTCACTGCCAAGTAAGTCAGCAAGGGTGACACTTTGCATTAGTTCTTATGAATGAGCGCTTGCTTAGGAGTGAGACAGCTTGTGGTGTTGTCCAGGGGGTGGAAATTCTGTCATTATCTTCACTAGTTTTCTGAGACCAGCTGAGTCATCCCAGAGGCCCTTACAGAGCAACAGTTCGATTCTTTTTTTTTTTTTTTGCGGTACTGGGGATTGAACTCAGGACCCTGGGCTTGCTAGGCAAGCGCTTATTCCACTGAGCTATATCCCCGCCCCGACAGTTCAATTCTTGTAGATCTGAATATATTTGCTTCTGGAGGAAACATAACTGCTGTTAGCTGACAGAGATAGAGGCATTACAGTGTGGATCAGATGGGCCTTTACTTCCCCCTCCACTGACGTTGTCGCTACCACTGAGTTCCTCTTAGTGTTTGTTGATTACAAAAGGGAAAGGAGAGAGAACACCCTTTACCTGTCTTCTAAATGTTCCATCTGCTGTTTGCTTGTCTTGTTTTCCTGCTCTATAATTTTCCAGATTACATCTAGCAAGAACAGTTTTGCGAAGATAGCTTTTGCATGCCACTCTTGTGGCTCTTCTATCCATTCAGTGATCATGCCTCTCCTTTAAAAAGAACGGTGAAGCTTTAAAAACACAGTTGCCTTGTGAAATCAAGCCGTTTGTACATCTGGATGCTTGATAAATTATCGCTTTGACTGCATCCTCGGCCCCTGTACTAACAATAAAGCAGCTATCCAGAACAAATAGTGTGTATGAAAGAGGTTTTAATTTCCACACTGGGTGTTCAAAGCATGTAAGATTTATGCTGTTTTGTGAGGCAAAAGGTGAAGAAGTCAGCAGCAACTGCTCCAAGGGCCCATAAATCTGCATGTTCATGTGACAGGGCAGAAGTGAGCCACAGAAGCATGGATGGATTTCTTAGATCACAGTAGTGGTCTCAACGACCATTGCAAATGCCAGAATGGAGCTCGTTGGTCTCTTTCTATATTTCATTTAATGCAGGAGCCCTCTCATTGCAGGGGATGGGCCTAGGAAAATCCCCCTCTGAAAATGCTATTTCTGTGATATATCCCTCAAGAATCCTTAGGAGAGTGCCAGGAGCATAGGCAGTAACTCAGTTCATAATAAATATTTGTAAATATGGGCAGTGATGGGGACAGAATATTTACTATCTCTACCTGTGCTACTTTCTTGTTTGTACTCCAACGAGCCTTTGCCCTGGCGTTCCCCTATGACGCCCTGAGCCTTTACTGAGCTACAGTCACAAGGCACTTGGTTCAGTGCACGTTTGGCTGAATGTGTGTAGCACTTGGTGCAGGAAGTGTTGAGGACACAGACATGAACCAGCATCATGGGACTTTGCTGGGGAAATGTACAGAGAAGATAATTTTTAAGTAAAGTGCGTGGTTGGACCTGAGAAGTTGAAGCAAATGCAGTGTGCCCTTAGTAAACCCTGAAATAATGAGACAGTGCTGGTTGGGAGCAGGGAAGGGATTAGAAAGGGAAGTGAAGGCAGAGGAGATGATTAAGAAAAACTGGGCCAAATTCATAGTCCATGCACTATTTTATATGCAGCAAGAATGCACCTAAAACTTGGGGCAGAGCAGTGATGTGGTCAGAGCTCTGTTCCAGCTGCATACGGAGGTCATGAGTTGGAGACCGAGCTTCACAGACAGCCCATGAACAGCCGTGGGCACTGCAGAGACCCTTTCTCCAAGCCTTCTGCAAGGGCCCTGTCCAGTTTCAGTGCATGTGCTGCAGAAGCCTCATAGTGTGTGAGCAAGGGCTCAGTCCCATGACTCAAAATGCCCTGTTGCTTCTCCTGTAAGCAACCATGCTGTTATTTCATTTTATGGGCTGAGTCACAGCCATTGATTGCCTCCTCCAACACTAACCACAACAGTACTGAGACAGGCATTGGAAGGTGCTCAGTGACCAACAGCGGTGTCCGCTGAATGGAGGTGGCCATGAGCTGACAGACGGCTCTGAGGATGCCTTGAGAATGTAGCACGCTTGTGTCTTGGATGTGTGTGTGTCTGTGTGTTGCACCGCATCGTGTTCGCCTTCTTTCTCACCTCCTCTATCCAGACACACCCACGTTCACACTCTTGACCCCATAGTTCTCCTCTTGCTAGCTTCATTGCCGGGCAGCCCCTGCTGAGAATCCTGTCGTTGGCATCACACAAAATCCCCTTAATATGTGCTCTTCTTTGTGGCGGTTCTAACTTTTGAGTCAGTTCTTTTCTCCTACAGCATCCCTGTCTACTGCTGGTCCTAATGTCCTAGCTATTCACTTAATTTAAACCGCCTTGGGGTTCACTGTAACTAATTTTCTCCGGTTTAAAATTTCGCTCGGAGCATACACATAGTCATGCTGAGTCTCACAGGGAGCTTCACAGAGAGAATTCTACCCATTGAAGGGGCCAGAATAGCTATTATGATGAACAATCACTAACCAAGAACATTAACCAATTGTTAGACACAGTTAACAAGCTGTTGTTTTAGAAAGACATGGTTTATATCACAGTGTCAGGCAAAAGCTAAAGCTGTCAAGATGTTAAGGCCTCATTCTTTAAAATGCTTTAAAATATTTTGAAGTATTTGATGCTTACCTCATAGAACTTGTGAATTTAACAAAACAAGGAACAAAGTCAGGTATGGTAGTGCAGAGAACTACAAGTTTGAGCCCACCTTGGGTAATTTAACTAGACCCTGTCTCAAAATAACAACAGCGAAAAGGTTAGGGATGTAGATCAGTGTGAAAGCTCTGGGTTCAATCCCCAGTACCGAAAAAGAGAAACAACCCCTAAAGAGAAACAATGTGCATTTCACTATATATCAGTATTGGTTTTCAAGCTTGGATTCTAGAACAGTATGGTTTGTATGAAAACACTGTGACAAATATTCAGTTAATACTTCGTAACAGCAAGAGTAAACCGCTAGAATAAAACTTGATGGTAAAGTGTTTAGAGACTGCGGGCCCAAACTGCAACCCGAAACCCACTTACTTATCTCCAAGTGCCAACTCTGCAGTGAAACCCAAACATGTGCTGCTCAGCTGCAGAGCCATGCCAGGGGCGAGAGGACAAAGAGGACTCTACGTGCCTGGTGCAGTGTGTAGCTGTAGGATTGCCACCAGTGCCACAGCCTCTGCTTTACTGTCACCTCAGTAGAGGTAAAGCCTGGGAAAGAAGACAAAGGTGACTAGTTGCACATTGATTCATTGAGACCATTGTGAATATATATCACACCTCGTACGGATACGTTAATAAATACAGTCCCAAATGCAGTGCAGCCCAACCACACATCAGAGTTTTTTGTTTTGATTTTTGGCTTTGATTTTGACTCAATAGATAAAACAAACAAGTAATAACCCTAATGCTACACATTGTTTTCCTAACACAGTCTCTGTGTGTTGTACGATTAGCGTCCCAGGTGTTGGTGTTGGTGGGATTGTTGTTGTAAAAGGAGTGGCGGTAGTGTGGAGAGAGACAGGCAACGTGAGCTGTGATATACCCTCCTCTTTCCTCCGTGACTGCCCGCTGTCAGGTACTCTCCTGCATGCAGTGTAGGCATCACCTGCGAATATCACAACCATCCCACTGGGCTGATGTGCTACCTCAGCTTTTCAAAAGTGGAGACGGAGGCTTGAAGAGCTGAAGCAGTATAGCTAACTCCTGATAGTTCCTAACTGTTCGAGGTAGGATTTGAACTCAGATCCCTGGCTCCAAAACTATCTGTTTCACTGAAATCATCTGCCACACTGTCCTTTCTCAGTGTATCCACGTGATAAAAAGAAACAGAACTGCACAGCGGCAGGATGATTTCCTCTACTACAGTCACATCCTGTTTTGTCAGGTCCTGCTGTGTCCTCTGCTTCTTCAAACTGTTGGGTGATTTGAAATCATTTCTGACTGTTATGTATGTAATTAGCCTGCCAGTCCTATGACCACATGCTAGATGGGCTGGTCGCTGGCTGTTTGGTGGCTGATACACTTCCAGGTGGCTCTGCCAGTCTTTGACGTGGCAGAATGGTATCTGATGTATTCAGATAATGTTAGCTATTCACTACTGAGCACAAAGGGACACACAGAAATGGAGACACATTCTTCTCCCAGATAGTAAAGAAGGCCTCTGCTATTTCAGGATGTTTACTGGGTGTCTGGCACCCTCCCCTCTGCCCATTAGTTTCACTGTAACACTCAAATGAAAATAAGATGTTAACGCATTCCTGCCAGTTGAACTACTGGTGGTGCATGCATAACCATCCCATCGTGCCTTGGTACAAATGACCTAATCACTTTTATTGGTCTTTTTACAGATTAAATGAATAAAAAGCCACTTGATGAGACAGTCATGTGTGTACTATTGGCGGTTGAAGCTGCCAGGCAGTGCGACATATAAATTATGGCCCTGTGGCGAATGTGTTAAGTCATGTAAATTTTCTTTGGAGAACTGAAGCTTTTAATTGAGGACTGGATGTGACTTCTAGATTTCCATTTCCAGAAATAACTAGCAGGCTTGGGACGTAGCTCAGAGAGAGTGCACTTGCCTGATGTATATGAGGGCCTGAGTTTCATCATCAGTACCTCAAAAAATAAAAAAGAAAACACAACATCCAAAACAATTGCAAAATTACCAAAGCAACTCGAAGATACATCTTGCAATCATAGGTGCCCCAGAGAACCTGCTCTTTGCCACCCATGATGGCTTTCAGGCATTATCAATTAATATTAGATAGGATTTAGTGAAAATATTTGATTAAGGTAGCAAGAGTCTGGAGGAGGAAAACTTGAGCAAGAGAGAGACACAAATAAATGTTATGTAAATGTTTATCATCCATGCAATTGCCTGCCTGAGTGGCATAAACAAGACTTTCCCCAGTGGTGCTCAACTTAAATTATTCCTTTTCTTTCCTTAACTCATGGAGCAAACAGGGCCAAGTCTGCTAGATGGATCACTAATTGTTCCGTAGCTACTATACAAGGCTACTGATAACTCTTCAAATCACACACATTACTGGGAGGCAGACATCTGTTCTGCACTTGGGTTCTGTAATGTGCTAGGTGCATGGGTTCTCAGTAAATGTGCTGGCAGGCTTCAGTGAGCTCGCACTGAGTGAGTGTTGCTTCTCTCACTGTGACACAGCGTGGTAATGAAGCAGAGGCTAGAAATAAATAACTGTATTTCCAAAGATCAGTTTGCTTGGCTACTGTTCATAGTAGTACTCAGATTTTGAATTTGTGGGAGGACTGTGGGTAGATGCTACTGTCAGGATTTTGAAGTGGCGGCATTTAAAGCCAAGCAGAAATTACCATTTGCTCCTAGTAGATTCTACTCTTTTCATCTTCTGGAATTCCAAAGTGGCTTAAAATGCACACGTGCATGCACGCACACACACACACACACACACACACACACAGACACACACACACAATTCAGACACACTTCCTTCCTTATCTTAAGGGTAACTAGTGAAGAAAATGTCATAATTATCAAAATTTCACACCTCGTGAGCCAAAGCTAATTGTGTAATTTGAAACAGTTTGAAGGCATAAAATGAAACAGGTGATTGGAGGGTTGTTAGTGTGTGTAAACGAGCATGTTAAGTTTCTAAGTGGAATCATCACCCTTAGTATGTACAAGGAGGTAGCAACATAGATATGTAGGTCACAGGTAACTGCATGCTTTATAAGTGAGTTGGCAGGAAGCAAGGTTCTTTATCTCCTGGTTGGAGAAAAGTTACTGGGTAAGAAAATGATATAAATATTCTTTTTGTTTGTTTTTGGTACTGGGAATCGATCTCAGAACCTTGTGCTTGTCAGGCAAGTGCTGTGCCGCTAAGCTATTTCCTTGACCCAGAGACAAAATATTAAAAGAACCGATTCTACTGACTCGTTTACAACTGAATTAAAACTTTGGAAGACACTTCAATATTTAGTAACCATGTTATTGGCATGGCTATTATGATTAATCTAGTTTCTACTATTACTCTACAGCTCCCAAGTACCAAATATACTGTTGACATTTTTTTTTTTACCATTTCATATATAAGAATTCAGTTAGGCCAAGTTCCTATCACAGAACTGAAAGGCTATTAATAATAATAATTATAGCTGTCACTTATATCTGAACACATACGATAATCCATGGCCGTTCAAGTTCTCCAGTTCTCATGGTACCACAGTGAGTCATATTAGTGCCATTTTGCATATGGAGACACAGGTTAAAGAGGATGAGTCACTTGAGTAAGAGTTCACTTACAGTCAGAGATGGAGTCAACATTTACATCTAAATATGGCTTTGTCAGAGTCCTGCCCTGGATCACTATAGCAACAACCATTAGTTCACTTACGCATGTATAGCAGTACACAGGGCTACCGCTCGTTTCTATGGTATCTTTTTTTCTTTCTTTTTTTTTTTTTTTATGGTACTGGGGATCGAACTCAGGACCCTGCGCTTGCTAGGCAGGCGCTTATTCCACTGAGCTATATCCCCAGCCCCTATGCGCTTATTCCACTGAGCTATATCCCCAGCCCCTATGGTATCTTGATATAAGGTACAAAAGGGCTCTTCATCCTTTAAAGATGTCACCCCTGGACTCTCTCCAGCAGATGGCCCCAGGCAGTGAGCAACACATGTCACTATAAGGGTGGCCCATGTGACACTAAGTACAAGTTCTAAAGCACAGAAATATGGGCCTAATATCCTCTAAACATGTAAAACATGTTAGGCAGCAGACTAAAATCCAGTAAATGTGACAGGGCTGAAGTCAGAGGAGAGGTAGGAATTGACACACTAATCACCCAGTGGTACTGATTTATTTGGGCTGTCTTCGGGGGTCGGGTGAGGTCAAGTGGGTTTGTAACTCTGTGCTGTGATGGAGACACCTGCTTAGCCTCTGACGTTCTTAGCTGGTGACTACCATAATTTGACTTGATTTTATCTCCTCCTACATAATAGCCACTGTTGTATTAATATTGAAACTACATCTCTGACCCAAACTTCTATAATATTTATAAAATTACTCAAAACCTAATTGGACTTTTTCTCTATAGCTGTGATTTTATGAGTGATCCCACGTACCCTTATAGAACAAATATAGCAAGGTTTTCCCCCCTTGGCTGTACTCCATGTTTGAAGTTCCCACTATAATTTCACATCTTTTTTTACACCTTGTCCTGCTCAAAATCTGCTAGGATTTTATTTGAGCTTTTTGTTTTCTTTTTTTCTCCTTATAGAATTTTCTTAAAAAGACCAAGAGTTTAAACTATTGCATTTTTTAAAATATCAACTTACATGATTCTGATAGACGTTTTTTTAAAGTCAGTATGGAAACCCATTAATTTTTGGACAAAACCATGGCTATATTTTCATAACATTCTTCTATTTGAGCCATGGCTGTTTATGAACAAGTGATACTAATCGCTATACATCTACCATGTACAGTGGGTTTGGGGGTGCTTCATTCCTGGAGAGTAGGTGATGTACTGAGGCCTTCTCAGAGCAGTCCCGTCGCCCTGGCTCGAGAAGAGCATGCCAGGAGAATGGCGCTGGTCCTGCACCAGCTGTGGACATTGTCTACTCAATGAGCCGAAGCCTGGGCATCTTGGAGAGTGGTAGTGGACCTTCCCTGTGTTGCTGTCTCCATGGAAGGTCATGCTTTTATTTTTCTCTCATCTTTTATGTTAGAAAAATAGAGTCAGGTTTCTGGAGGGGCCTTTGTACTCCGGGGGGCGGTGGTTGCTGCTCTCAGAAGCATATGCTTTTAATCCTTGGTTGCGTTTCTCTCCTTTGAAGTAGAGATTATGGACTTAATGAATTCAGAGTTTGTTCACATACCTGTGTAGATGAGCACTCACTTGACTGGACAGGGCATGAAATATGTTTTAAAGATTTTTTTTCCACATCTTGACAAAGCTTCCTTAAAATCAGATTGAGATGAAAAGCAGTTGCCTGGGGAAACTGTAATGGTTTTAATGTTAAATACTAATGATCTGAGCCCTCTCTGGAAGCCCCTGCTGGAGGCGACAGGGGTTGTGACATTATTAACAAAAGGACACAACCAGAATAATTTCCTCTATTATGCAATGGCTTATAGTTGTTATTATTTATCTAATTTACTTTGATCTCATTGCATAGGGCCCTAGGTGAGATTGCTTCGGGTAGTTACTGAACTTCTGAAAGCCTCTTGAATTACTGAACACCAGAGTATCAGTAATAACTCTGTGACTCTCTGACGGAGAATGTGGACATGAGTAAAGATATCCAGTCACCTCCAAAGATAAAGAGTGCTGTTTTCATATTAGACACAGACTTACAAAGCAGTCCTGTTACACTGCATCAGCATACTGTTAGGCGTACACACATGGTCTGTACATTTGCTATGTGACTTATTTCATAGCGGTGCAAACAGTAACTTTTTTCTTGGATCTTAGTTAAAGCTCACGTACTGGCGTAGGAGTCAGCAATCTCTTGCACATGCATGGTCTCTGGGGATGTGCGATGGATCACTGGGAAGTCTATAGGCACTTTGAGCTTCTGAGAAAGGTGAGGTGGAAATATGAAGTTATATAACGTAGCGAAGGCTGGAGCAGGAAGAGCTGTGGTAGCTTCTCTCGGGCAGTATTCACTCACAGTTCACTGTAACTCCGTATTTATCACATTCACTTATAGCTCTGGTGTAGTTTCCAGTATCTCATTATAAGGTTCATTCATGAGCCATCAAACCTGCTTGGGACATCATTTATATGTCAAATCTATAGGTAAAGTAGGGGATTAGGTTACGTGACGGATTGCCCATTTTAAAAGATGAAATTAAAACCAGAGTGGAAGGGCAAAATCTAAAGGTCTGAGCCATAGATTATAAAAATTCAGATACAGTAAGGGCCCTTTGAACCTGGGCAAGCCAGTCTTCTTGATGTTTCCCCTTGCCAGTTACTTCAGTCAAAGACCTTTATTCTGCGTGTGGAGATTTTCACCTGAGTGTGTCCAGCTATTTCCCTCTTGTCTGTTCTATCTTTGTTTTCCTTTTCTATTTCTCTGTGGGAGGAAGGCTTGATGCTTTCTGCAGTACACTTACATTCAGCCTGTTTCCCAAGTGTCATTTTTGACCACAGTGTTGCTTTGACCTCGTTTCCCATCCTGCCAAGTATTTTTCCTTCCAGATTGAACTGACTTCTAAAATTTCACCTCATGCACAAAGCATTCTGATTAGACCAAAGAGGAGGTATGGATTTTGCTGCTACCCAACATTGACAAAAAAAACAACCAATTTCTTCCCCTGCTTTCCTAAGACGTATGTTCAATAGTTTGCTTAGTACTGTTTGTGTGCCAGGAACATGAGTGAATCGGGAATTTGGTTCCCAAACACTGATAAGGGAGACAGACAAATAGGTAATACATTACAGTGTGACGTGGTCAGCATTCTTATAGAGCACTCGTGTTTCAAGTACATCGTGAAAATGACAAACAGATCACCTAAGCCGGAGGGAGCTGACGGGGCGGGAAGGCAGGAGAAGAAAAGTCACCCAACACAGGGACTGATCCATACAAGCACAAAATAATATGGGGAAATGTAGATTTGGATGGGATGGAGGCAGACCCTGTGCCCCATACTGTGACAGCTGGGTATAAATAGGATGATACATATAAAGTGCTCAGTGCAGGGCTGTATGCACAAAGGCAAAAGCAAATATTAGTTACTGCTGCTACATAATATTGTCTTTTAATCCTGAGAACCCAGAGAGAAATCAAACGCCGTTGGAGTTTTGTTTGTTTGAGATAGGATCTTGCCACCTAGTTCAGGGTGATCTTCAATTCACTGCATAACACTCTGGCTTTAAATTCGTGGAGATCCTCCTGCCTCAGCCTTCTGAGTGCTAGGATTACAGGTGTGTACCACTGCACCTAGCAGCCATTGGATTTTTTTTTTTTTTGGCGGTACCGGGGACCGAACTCAGGACCCTGCGCTTGCTAGGCAGGCGCTTATTCCACTGAGCTATATCCCCAGCCCCAGCCATTGGATTTTTAAAGAAGATAATGAATACATAGTTACAAGAATGAAATGACTCTGGTATCAGTTTAGAATATGGATTAAAAGGACAAAGATTGGTGAGATGGAAGATCAGTTAGTCATTGTAACAATAGCATAGGCAGGGTGTAATTAAATTCTGATGGCATGGGTATGGGAATTGACACTCTGTCTCTCTCCCGGTCTGTCTCTCTCCGTAGTGAGGATTGAACTCAGGCCCTTGCACATGCTCACCAAGCACTCTACCACTGACAGCCTCATCCCTAGCCTGAAAATTGACCTTTCTACAAGTCAATGCACATCAGGGTTAAAATATTACGGAAATTATCACACAAACATTAGGAGTAAATGAGTCAATATTTTCAAAACTCTTTTCAGAGTTCCTTGTAATAGTAAGAGCCACCTGGGCTATGTAAAATTTGAATATGAATATTGCCTGTCAGGCTTTTGCATGTGCTTGAGTCCTGGGTTGATCTAATTGGACATGAACTGTGTGTACAGATCCACGATAATGAGTGAGAATCATGAAAAGCTGTCCATGGCCACTTCTTTAGATCTGTTTCTACATAGGTATTTGCTCTGGGCTGTTTCCCCTTCGTATTGAGCATTCCTAGGAATAATTCATGGCTTTCTTTAGTTCTTAGATAGCTCATCCCTTTGCAGCCCTGAAGAATGCAGTGCACTGGTTTTCTCTGCATTTACCTTTAATATCCTCATTTTGTAGGGAAAACATACTTGAGATTCATTTCTGCCCTGTGATTTTTCAGCTATCATCCAAACACTTTACTTAGAAAGTACAATCTAGATAAATGTAATCTTTTCTGTAGTGATTGCTCCTTAGGTAATATTTCAGCCCCCGAAATCATTTGTAAACATGGTATAAGTAGCAACTGAATCTTATACTTGTAGATATTCCCTATTCTAAGTTTACTAGGACTCACCAGGACTGTCTAGGAAAATCTTGATTGTCTTTCCGAATGGTATTATTGCTTGGCATGGTAGCGCATGTCTGTAATTCCAGCACTTGAGAGGCTGAGGCAGGAGGATCACGAGTTTGAGAGCAGCTTGGGCTACAAAGTGAGGTCAAGGTCAGCCTGCACTGCATAGCCAGACCCTGTCTTAAAAAAAAAAATTAAATGGCATTATTTTATATATTTAATTTTTCAAGGATCCCTAGAAACACAATCTAAACTGAGACGTAGGGGACGCTTAGCATATTTTGTTCAAAGAAATAATTAATGAATTGAGTGAATGTTAGAATTGTTTGCACAATGTACAATAACTGTTTTCCATAATCAAGGTCATAGAGGGTATTAACACTTGCTCTTAAGCTGCGTGCATTATTTACTAATTTATTTTAGAAGATCAAATTACATGGGCCAGATGGTTTATATTCCTTTCTGTGTGAAAAGTCTGTCTTTTCTTCTCACAGTGTATGAGTTCAGCATTTCTAGGGACTTTATCTGTCAACTTTCTGAGCAGGGCCCATGAGTCTAGCATGCCCTAGAGTGTCAAGAATGTAAGACTAAGAGAGAAAACTGAAATGAAGATTTGAACAAAAGATACACAGAATTGTGAGGGAAGACATGATTGTTGCTGCAATAAGCTGACGGTGCAATTTGTTCGTGGCTCTGTCCCCAACCCTTACAATAACAGCTGGACTACAGGAAACCCTCAAGGAATATGTGTTTATAGTGAAAAAATAGATGTGCAAATGTCTTTGTTACTTTCTCATTGCCAGGCATAATACCAGACACCCACAAGATAGCAGAGGACAGGTGAATTTTGTTCAGTTTGTAGAGGTTTCAGTGTGTAATCAGCTGGCTCCAAGGCAAGGTGGCATCACGGAGGAGAAAGAACTCATGACAGGGGGGGCAGGAAGCAGAGAGAGGCGTGAAAGGAGGGTACATATATCTCCTTCTGGGCCAGGGGTGCAAACCTGTGCCGAGTGTATCACTGTGTTTTATTTTGTTTTTAAAACAAAAGATATTGCAGGGCAGTTGTTTTATCTAAACCAAAACCTCAGTATTTAGGTTTAATTGCAGTGCTGGCACTTCATGATAAATAAGTAAGGTTCAAGTTTGCAGTTTGGCACTTGATCTCTAAAAGGGTCACCATGACTGTCCCAGGCCATGCCCATGGGGGCCCACCCCTTCCCACAAGGCTTCCCCTCCCAGTATCACAATGAGTGATAAACCTGTGACTGGACTGATCCAGTATCACACACCCGTGATCCAGTCGCCTCCCGGAAGCCTGACCTATGAGCACATGAGGCTTTGGTGGACATGTAGATACAAGCCATTGCAAGCAATGTAGAACTGTATGATTGTTCTATGCACAGGATGCTGACTGACGTGGGTGAGTGTGCGGAAAAGATGAGGAATGTAGTTCTACTCATAAGTAACTTTCCAGGAATAACCTTAATTTTTGCTTCTGCAATCTTTTTTTTTTTTTTTTTGGCGGTACTGGGGATCAAACTCAGGACCCTGCACTTGCTAGGCAGGCACTTATTCCACTGAGCTATATCCCCAGCCCTCTCCAATCATTTTTGTGCAGGTATTTTTTTCCCTTTTTTTTTTTTTTGGTACCAAGAATTAAACTCAGGACCTTGCACTTGCCAGGCAGGCCCTGTGCCACTGAGCTACATCTCCAGTCCCAGTTTTATTTATTTTTAATTTTTAATGAAATAATGTGTTTCAGTGTGTGAGCACTCAGATCTAACCACACTACAGGACAAAAAGTGTGTGTTCTATACATAGTACTTGATCCTATGTATACGGTCATCCTGAAGGTGGGGTGATATTATAGATCCACATTGTTTTACGTTATAAAAGTGTATTGGCTGGTGAAGGTAAATACAGATTATAAATTTGTTGTAATTACACAACAGCGCAGGAAGATTGTAACGGCGACTTAAATCCCACGAGCTCTTTTGCTGGTAGTGGTAGTTTCCAAATGGAAAGTTTCCAAACCAAAGAAAATTTAGCTTGTGTGAAACCACTCTGACGTTTGCATGCTCATTAAGGGACACAGAGCCACCTCAAGACCTACTACTTTATTTATGGTCTTGGAACCTACTTGTGTTATATTAAGTCTGTAACAGTGGTATCTTCGCAGTCATGGCCTTAAATATCAGATAATAACAATGCTGAGCTGTTATCGTATTTTTGTAAAACACTCACTCATCATGGTTTATTTTTGTTCCCAGACTAATTCCATAAAATTGGATTTTATTTCCTCCCACTAACAACCAAAGAACAACAGATAAGTAAACCAAATTGTAAAAGATCTCCTCCACCCCTGAAACGTGCCAGGCGCGGGACTTCTTTTATTTCATGCTATGTCAGTGGCCAGTTTCCACTATTGCTTTTGCATTTAGCATCCACTAGCTATAGAATCCAAGCACTGCAGACCTAATCGTGTGGCCCGTGTAGTAAAATAGAAGGTCAGACCAAACCCACAAGACTAGAAAGCGATGCCATAAAAACGGGAGAGCACTGATGTTCTTCGAGGTGCGGCAGCAGCTCAGTCGTGCAGTGCTCGTGAAGACGCGGGTGTCACTGTTCTCAGAAATTATTTTAAAGTCAGAATGTGAAATAAACTATGATCTTCTGGCACAGAAGTGTGTGGTAGGGCATACAATTGGTTCCTGTTTGTGTTTTTGTGGGTGATAGTGCTTCACTCGGAGTCCTGGGGGGAAAACAAGTTTACCCTGATGGCTCCAGCGGTGAGAACCTGAGGAGTGGATTCCTTGTCGGGACAGAGGCAGGCACCACAAGACCCTGTAGGAGGGAGAGGAGGAGAAGGCAAGTGGAGAATAATTAACCCAAGCCATTCATACCGAGGAGAGTGTAATTAACTTCTGAGGATTATCGTGCCCAGTAATTGTCTGTCTATTGAGTTATCTTCAGATGCAGAGAACAAGCTTGCTATTATAAATCATCATTCTTTGTCCACCCTCTGACCTTGCAGAATTTAGCATCATAATATAAGACATTATAAAATTTAATATCTGCTATGAGAACTTTTATGACCTTAAAAAAGGAAATACGAGAGCTGTGATCATACCCTCAACATCTGAGCCTCAGGTGCCACGTAACAACAGTTACTGCTGCCAGCTTGGCACTGTCCAGGGCATCCTGCGGCTTCCTGATCATGCTATGGGGAGGCAGCCTGTGGGTCACGCTAGTCCTGCGCAGTAAGACAGTCTCCACGCATCCGGGCGTGCCCTGCTTTCTGTGACTGAACCAAGCTCTCGCGCTCCTGAGTGCTTTCTGCTCACTGACCAGTGGCAGCTCTCAGAAAGCAAAAGCAAACTGTTTGGGAGAAGGGAGCTGTCTGCTAAGGCCATGGGGTGAACTGGGCACAATGGCACTCCACAGACAGGCTGTGTGTTGCTTTTGGGCATAGAGGAGGTGTAAAGACTGAAGGAAAGGATCTGGGAGACACTCAGAGAAAATGCATGGGCTTTGTTTAGTGCAGAGTTTAACAAGGCAAGTGGCTGCCTGTAATGTGAGGTGAGGGCTTCCAATGTTGCACAGAGACTTCTGGACACCATCTTGAAGGGGGGGGTTAACTTTTATATTGTTAATTGTACACATAAAGACATCTCACTCTTTTAAAGCTAGGTAAGTATAGGTCAGTGAAATCTATGCAATGGTTCCCTACAGTTTCCTTTAATTATTTTTTACTTGTGACCTTAAATTTACATTTTTTCACCAGTCAAGTTGCATCGCCGTCACAGTCTGTTTTATTTTATATGCAGTCAGAAATTGGAAGTCTGAATAAAAATCTTCTCTAAAATGAATGCTCTCTTGATCTACCCCACTGAGAGTTTAGTTTTCAGTGTTTAATTAGTTTTATAGACTGAGGAATTCTTCATGATTTATAGCATAAAGAGTACCTGACTTCACAACTTGAATATAACCTTGGAATTTAGGATACCATTCATGTAATGTGAAATACATGTCTCAGCCTCCATCTCAATTGTCAAATTAAATAGATGATATGATTAGTAGACTTTGTATTATTATGGGTATAATTTTAAACAGTATGGTAGATACTAAATCAATGCATAGTCAAATACACTGAGGCCCCTGAACATACTACAATACATTATGACCATCACTACTTTAACACCACAGAATGTTTAAGTAAGCAGCCTGTGGTAAATTTTCTTTCAGATGCAGGACTTGGGAACATTGTAACTTTCATTAAGTTACTTTTTACCCCAGTATAGCATTGAGCTTGGCTGAACCTATATAGGGGATGCAGAAGTGAAGGGTTTTGAACTATGTGAATCCTGAAAGAGGGAATGAATGAGGGCAGTGATCTGTATGGATGGGGATGGTCTAGGAGAGTTTGTAGCTAACAATGACATGGAGGCTTCAGCGGAGAAGGCATCTGCGTCTGTCTGTCTGTCTGTCTGTCTACCTATCTATGTATCATCTGTCTATCTCTATCACTTATCTATCTGTCACCAATCTATTTATCTTTCTATCAATAATCTGTCATTAGATACGCAAATGGAAAAGAATTGTCAGCAAGGAAAGACAAGCTTTGGGTGACTTGACAAGAACCCTAGGAGAAGAGGGGTGAAGCCCATTGAACGCCTTTACTGTTCTGACCCGTGAAACACTGGTTCAGCGTGAGTCCCGTGAAATTCAGCAAGCCTGGTTTGGCTTCCTAGAGGGTTGTAAACAGGGTCATAAGATTGCAGGGAGAAGCTCAGGGTGGCACTGCTGGGATTCGCATACGGGTCTGGGGGCGATACACCAAGATCTGCCTTGGCGTTGAAGGAATGTGGCTAGGGATGACATAAGGGGCCCATATGTGACAGGTTTGCCTGGTTATAGGAGAGGCTGCTGGCCGGTGGGTTGGCAGAGAAGGCAGTTGGGAAGGATTAAGGAGCAAGGAAATGTGTATGGGTTACAAGGGGGATGATGACCAAGATCAGCTGAGAGAAATTAGAATATGACTTGCAGTCCCACATCACCCCGATTCCTCTCTATTCCTGTGATCGTTGGCACAAAGCATCTGACTGCCTGCTCAGACACATGACACACCAGCAAATCAGTCTTTATGCTACTCTAACTCATCCAAGCACTGGCAGTGGGCCTAGAGAGGTGAGTGAAAGAGGCTTAACAAGGGAAACAAGCTTGTTTTCTCACCAACTCAAAACTCACCTGGTGAAGGTCTGCTGGGTTTCTGATGACCATATGCGTGGAAGGTGAATAGCCTTCTTGAAGCTGTGTGTATATCAAGGTGGGCCTGAATGTCTCCCAAGACTGAGAGCTAAATACGTGGAACATCTGCAGTCCAATTCATACTCCAAATATATTATTTCTATGAGTAGAATGGCACAAATTCAGACACCAACAGGGTTTGCCACTGCTGTTTAGAGGCACAGGCATGTTATTCATTTTCTTGCATTTTTAATAGATACTAATTATAAACTGCACCTTTTAATGAAAAGGGAAGGAAGTATAAAAGCAGGTAAGGTAACAAAGGTTTTTAATCTGCAAAATTATTCCTCACTATTCCAAGCAAGACACAAATTATCCTTATATATTAAAAGTACATGTTCAATTCAGTAAATGGAACATTATTCACTGAAATATGGGACTCAAACACAGGGAGTGTGTTACTTAGTGTTTCGTTTCATTTCTCATTGCTAGGGCCAAATACCCAACACCCAAAAGTTAAAGGAGAGGTATATTTTGTTCACTGGCTGGCTCTATTAGGCTGGCACAGCAGGGGGGCATCTCAGAGGAGAAACAGTCCACAGCATGGCAGACAAGAATAATCGAGTGCTTCAGATCACACCCACAGTGATCCACGTCTTCCCTCCGGAGTTCTCCTCCCAGCATCATATCCAACTGTAAAGGCATTAGTGGATGAATGCCGAATGCCTTGTATACACCCATGATCCAGTCACTCCCCACAGCCTACCTGTGAGCTCATGAGGCTTTGGGGAGATATCTAGTTATAAACCGTAGGAATCAGCTTGCTGTCACTGTGACAAAATACCTGAGAACATTAAGCCAAAGGAGAGAGTTGCCCTGACTCCTGGTTTCAGAGGTTTGGGTCCATGGTCAGTGGACTCCATTGGCTTTGGTACTGCGGTGAGGGTGATCATCGTGGTGGGAGCATGTGAAAGGTAAAGTTGCTCATGTCTTAGTGCACTGCGGGGGGGGCGGGGAGACAGAGACAGAGACAGAGACAGGGAGACAGAGAGAGAGAGAGAGAGAGAGAGAGAGAGAGGAGAGAGAGAGATCAAACAATGTGGTATATAGCTGAAATGTCAGCTACTTGGGGATGAGGCAGGAGGACTGAAAGTTTGAGGCTAGCTTGGGTAACTGACCCACGTGCTGTCTCAGAATTTAAAAACAGAAAGGGCTAGTGGGGTGGCTCAGTGGTAAAATGAGTGTCTAGCATGCATGAAGCCCTAAATTCATCTCCAGTACAGAGAGGGAGGAAGGGAGAGAGTGGGCTAGATACAAAGAGGGAGAGAGGAAGAGAGGGAGAGAGAGAAAGAGAGATAGAGAGACAGAGAGGGAGAGAACGATGAGAGAGAGAGAGAGACAGACAGACAGACAGACAGACAGACTAAGGTAGCTTTACCCACAGCGTCTACAACATAATTTTGTTATATGGATCTTCATGACTGTGTCTCCATCTCCCGCACATAGTTTTAACCCTGAAACTCCCAAGTCGGGACTTGTCCATTTTACTACCTGTTTCCTTGGAAGGGTGAACTTGATGGTCCATAGTCACCACCCCTGGTATTTCCTTTCCCTCCATTCAGATTTAATCATTCTGAAAAGTCCTGCTCAACCCAGCCCGTAAATGTCACAATGTCTCCTCTGTGTCCAGCCTGCTACCCCCACTGGCGCACTCCATACACCACACATCCTCACGTCACATTCGTGGCCTGAACCCTGTCCACACGATGCGTCCTTAGCCACCCCTTCCTTGTACTTCCTGCAGCCCACTCCCCAGGGCTCTATCTTGGTCTCTGCAGCTGGTGGCTGCCTGCCTGTGTCTCGTGTGTCCTCGTGACAGGTGTGCCGTGGCTTAATTGGCACCTGTAGCATTCAGCAGCACCTCTGTTCCCTTTGACAAATCTGACACCAGCATTCACTGACCGCCCCTCCTGTGTCAGACACTGTTGCTATTCCAGTGCGGTGATCACCTCCCTCAGTCCAACACCAGGAAAGGACACAGTAGTTAATCTTAGTGAACCCAGGATCTACTCATCTAATGGAGTACTATGGAAAAACCACACAAACAAATATAAAATCCTGTTTGTGGCAGCAGTCTTACCTGTAGGTGGGTGGGATTTCAACATTTCCTTTCCTAGTACAGGGCAGGAGGGTACATTGGGTGATCATTGCTGACTACCCTTGATGAGAGTTAGGACATGTGTGCACGTCAAGTGTAGATAGTGCATGGTATTGATGGGCACTCTTTCTCTGGGTAAATACAAGTACTGATTATTAAAGTGCCCTACTGTTTTTTTTTATTACTTCTCTTGAATAAGCCCCTCATATTTTGTTTTTAGTTCCATTCCAAAAGATGTATATACTTTTTTATTATTCATATAAACTCTAATAAATACATTTATCTAATTGCAATAAATGGCTGTTTCAATGATTTAACTGCTAACAAGAAGATGTAGAACCTTTTGATTGGGAAGGAAACAGCATTTAGATGTCAAAATTATAGTTATTTTACCCAGTAACTATAGTTGTCCTTTGATGTCTTCCTCAGATCCAAAATCCATAGATGCTAAGGTTTCTCATATAAAGTGGGTCCTTGTTTGCATTCACTTATTCATAGCCAGTCATATACTTTAAATTATGTGTAATATTTAAAATAAATAACAGTGGAAATGCGATACACAGAGTTGCAAACACTGTGCACATAGTTGTTACTGCTTTTCTGTTTATAATACAATGGCAAAACAAAAGTCTGGACATGTCTTATGTTGATGAAATTTTTTCCAAATATTTTCAGTCCAAAGTTGGTTGAATTTGGGTATCTGGAGCCTGCAGATACAGAAGGCCTGCTATAATGCATTTATGAAAAATTCAATATTTTTATGCTGAGTACATTTTGTAAATTGTATAGGTCTTGAAATCAGCTGAAAAGAGCAAAAAGGAATTGCCTTTTGATAAAACTGCTAATCATAAATCACCATTGTATAATTTTAGTTGTTTGAAGTTATTTAACTTAAAAATACAAATAATCATGCCTGAGTGTATGTGAATCCTTATAAATATGTAGTAATAAAAATATCTTACTACTTCTTACTAGGTAGTTTTATGCACTTCTTTATTAAAAATCGATATTCAACACCACAAGAATGTGTTGTATTTCCACAGTGGACAATATTGGAAAACTTCATATTCCAAACAAGTTTTATGAGAAAGGTTTTCATTTTTCCCCCAGATTTACTCAAGGAAAACTAATCTAGAGATGGAAAGTCATCAGTGCTGAGTACTCCTTTGTGTTAGATGCTCTGTGTCCTACATTCTTTGTTTCACTCTGCTGGTCACACAGTTGCAGCAATGGACACACACTCGTGGTACATGTTTTTATGTTCAATTCTGGGCCATGCAAGAGTAGATCAGGAGACACAGTCTGCTGAGAACCTTTCTGTGGTGCCAGTTACCAGGGACCCCTGCAGTGAGCGCCCAGACTCTTGCCTGCAGTGATGGAGCACAGAGGGAAGAAAGAGCAAGAGACAAAACAGGGGTGCAGCAGGGATCTGAGTGACCAGTTGCTCATGGGGAACAAAAGACCACAAGGCAGCCAGAACCTTGGTGTTTGTTCATTACACCTGAGTCAGGGCCAAAGGAGGAAGGGTCTGAGGGGTTCCAGGAGCAGTAAATGTGACCATGGTGGGCTGACAAGAAGAACAAGACATTCTTGCAAGGACAAGCATGAGACAGGGGCAACAAGGAAACTGTGGTTTCCCCAGGTGCCTTATCCTCAGCAGGTCTTACCGTGCCCAGTGCACCCACAGCAGTCACCAGCCCTAGGGCTTCCAGCTGTGACCAGAAAACAGCAGGAAGTTTCCACATTCCAATCTGGCTCGAAGGGCAGGACAAGCACAGCTTCGGGCGTCCACTGGACTTAATTTATAATTTGTGCTCTCCAGTCCTTGACGTCGAGAAGTGCTCCTGCTGGCTGGGAAGGTAAGACTCTAGTCTAAGGCATAAGCAGAGAAAAACTGATCAATTACTGATGCAAGGTCTCTCTTCTCTGGCTCAGCCATTGTCTTGGTTGCTTTTGTCTCATTGCAGAAACAGAATACCAGAAACCCAAAGTTAAGGAAGGGAAGGTTTATTTAGCTCACAGTTTGTGGAGGTTTCAGACCATAATCAGCTGGCTCCAAGGCAGAGCTGGCATGGCCCAGGGGCAACAGTTCAAGGTGGCAGAAGACAGCAAAAGCAACATGGACAAAAGGTGGAGAGCCAACCTCTTTTCATCTCTTATATGGTAAGCAGGCTACCTGCTCCAGGAGGAGTGTAGCACTCACACCATTTGGGTGTGTTCCTCTTGGGCAGGATGAAGATGACTTACAAAGTGAGGCCCCCAGCTCCCTGCTGAGTAGCTTAGTTAGGCTTCGGTACTTCTCAAGTTGACACCATGTATCAACCATCACAGCTTTGCCCTGCCACATTCCTTCTTTTCTCTTTTGATTGTTATCTTTGGTTGTGGGTAGAAGCTTTTTATTTTGAGCACTAAAAGTACAGGTCTTTCATATGAAAGAATATGAGCAAAGCCCAAGTCAACTGTAGGTAAGAGAATCCCGTGGGAAAGAAGTAGTGTTCTTCCTACTGCATTTTCAAAGTACTCTCTACGGTAAGTTAGGTTCTGATCTCTAGAAAATGTGTTGCTCACTGGGTTTTTAACACTGTTCTTTTGTTTACTTGTTGGCAACAATTGCAGAAACTTTGTTAAGGCTAGTTATCTCTTAGTAAGTAGGTTTTACTAAAAACTGAAATACTGTTTGTCCATTAGTAGCCAGTGTATCATGGAAGGGAAATATTTTACTTACAGATATTATGTTCCCAAAGACTGATTTACATTTTACAAATTTGGAAACTAATAGGCATTCAAATACATTCAGAGAGAGCTCAGGCTTAATATGAAATGAGTTACTTAGCAAACTGCCAGCTTATATTTCTACATATTTTTCTGTCAGACCGCTTCACACCCACATGTGATAGAAAGATACTTCTTTAGAGGTGCGAATGTGTGTCTCAAGGCTGAAAGATGATTTGGTAATTTAGGGAAGATGTATGCCTGAGAAAGAAATTTAGCAATCTAAGCAAACTACGCTGTGCTACCCACAGCTTCTTGGGAGAAAAGTGGTTCATGTTTCACTGTGGTAGTTACCAATTGTCACATTGGGAGGACAAGTCACAGTCTTCCAGATTTCTCCTTTCTAGGACTTTGAGGACTAAACAGAGCTAGGAAACAGAGGCCGATTATCCACTCAGTCTAAAGTATTTATCTAAAGGTTTTACGATCAAGGCTCAAGAAAGGAAGTATAAAATTGCTATCTCTTTCTTGTAAATAAACCTGTCTACATAAGGTCATGGGAGGAACAGCATGTTTTGAATGCACTGTAGTTCCGTGTTATTACGCTTTTTCACTCTTTGGCTTTATAGAATATTAAATCATA
This sequence comes from Dinomys branickii, assembly GCA_004027595.1. NCBI lineage: Eukaryota > Metazoa > Chordata > Mammalia > Rodentia > Dinomyidae > Dinomys > Dinomys branickii. The sequence goes on from PVLD010021779.1 coordinate 28,586, forward strand.
TGACATTGCCACTTGTTAAGATAAAAATCTACCAGATGTCAGCAGTTTGGGATGATTCAACCTCATCAGTAGACTGTTTGTGGGAGATTATTATTCTTATGGGACAAGATGGTCTCTAATTGACCAGCAATAAGACTGAGAATGGTCAAGAAAACCCTGTCCACTGGATTGTGTCTCCTCTACTGGTGCAATTTTGTCTTGATGAACTTCATTGACTTGCCATTGAATTACTGGCCTAAAATATTTGGAACTCCATTACCAAGTTCATTAACATTAGCAGTTTTATCAAAGTACAGTCAACTTTGCTGAACATTTGAAAACTCTTTCTGGTTCTGTGATTTTATATTTGAAGATATAGCTACTGCAATTTATCAAAACTTTGTGAGGGTATGGTACCAGTATAAAAATGTGTGCACCAATTTAGTTACTGGAAATATTCAGATTACACAAATGACATTTTATTCAGCTTGTCAATAGTTTTTGAGCTTATAATAGAAAGCTGGCTTCACTATACTATGACAAAGGACCAGTGTTATATATTAACAGAACTTTACATTTTTAATGTCTTTTTGTTTTTGATGGATTATGCCAAGATTTCTGCTTATACTTTCCCTATTATTGCTAATAAATATTTAGTCTATGTAATTGCTGAATTTGTGGATGAGTATGGGCCTATGTGAATGGTAAACATATCATAGGATATGGTAGTTTACTTACAAAATGAGAAAATATCTGCCTCTGGGTATAGAACTTGGCAGTTTGTAAGATCTGAAGCAAAAATATTTAGTTTGTCTACAGATCAAAGCAATAAACCCAAGCGGGTATTTTTGTTAGAAATGAAGATAAAATAGTTTTCTGCATAGACCATTTAACATGAAATAATGACAATTATTTTCTTTCTTTCTGAATCTTCATTAGAAACAGCAGATAACATAATAATGTAAAGATAAGACAGCTTTTAACTCATAGTCTGTGCTAACCTGGCAAACCATTTGTTACCTTTATTTAGATCTAACTTCTCAATAGTTTTAAACATTTTCACTCCTGTTAAAATGTTGCTTGAAAAATAACCATAATCTATACAATACACTGGAAACATTGCAGTAAAGTATAAGAAGAGAGTGTTTGAAACTTTTTTTAACTGCTAAGCTTGTAGCAGTCAAAGGCTTTGTACTGTAAAATATCTTTACTTGTAAAAGGCTTTTTAGCCTTTGCTAGCCTATTGACTCCCGAAAAGATACCAGATAGTTTCACTAAATTTAAATTGATTAGATGAAAGAAAATAGGAAAAAAAGAATCTGCAACCTTCAATTTTGACATTTTTCTGCTATTGTAAATTGAGACAATTCAAAAAGTGTTGTGTTTATCAATGAGTTACTTAATTAGGTTTATGATATGGAACATAACACCTTTTCAAAATCCTTATTATTACTAGCATAAATTTTTCAGTTTTTAAACATCATATGAGATTATTACAGTTAATGTGCATCAAAATAATTTGGTGTCTAACAGAATTTCTTTAAAAAATACAAACACAGCTTCTTGGTATATGTCTATGAACACATCAATGAACACAAATAAAATTTTTAAAATGTCATGGCATTTCAAATCAACACAGATGAAAGGCAAATACTCAGAGTAACATTTGAAACACTATTGTGATCAGACTTTATTTAGCACGTATTAAAAACTATTTAGCTGGTAGCTTCATCTCAGTAATCACCAGAAGAGTAGAATGAGACAAACCTTGCCCTGAGATGACCGTCTGGAAGTCACGACGTCAATTGTGGGTACAAATGGGAAACCCAACACAATAAACAAACCTGGGTTGTTCAGCATTTTGTGAATGTTGAAACTGCTAATAACTAATTTTTATGTTACTATAAGCTTCTGGATAGTTTCTGAATCTCAAAGGAAGTGTGAGCTGTATATTTCTGATTATTTTCCTAATTGAAAATTACCTGATTATAGGATATGGGACATTGCTTCACTTCATAACTGATTGATCCAAGTACGTATTACATTTTCTGACCAAGTTGGTAAACAGAATTTTTCTAAGGTTGTCATTTATGATGTATTAAATCTTGAATTTTTGCAAATTCATTTACTCAT
>PVLD010021780.1:0-30692 GCA_004027595.1 Dinomys branickii
TTTTTTTTTTTTTTTTTTTTTTTTTTGCGGTACTGGGGATCGAACTCAGGACTCTGCGCTTACTAGACAAGCACTTATTACACTGAGCTATATCCCCAGCCCCAAAGCCAAACATTTTAAAGCAAGAACTCTAAAGTCTTAGCAGGAAGAAAGAGAAAGAGAGGAAGGAAGGAAGGAAGGAAGGAAGGAAGGAAGGAAGGAAGGAGAGAGAGAGAGAGAGAGAGAGAGAGAGAGAGAGAGAGAGAGAGAGAGAGAGAGAGAAAGAAGAGAGAAAGAAGAGAGAAAAGGAAGGAAGGAAGGGAGGGAGGGAGGGAGGGAGGGAGGGAGGAAAGAAGGACACTAAAATATGTTTAACAATCTGCTTCCTCCTCTTCTGAAACAAGTGTTTTTTTTTTTACCATAATAGAGTGTAATACGATTCTGGCTTGGCTTCTGTTTGCTAACACCATTATTAACCCACAAATATAACGTTTTCATAGCAACATCTAAATCCCTACACATCAGATCTCTCACAAAGCCCTCAGATGGAGCACCCTAGGGCTTTCCATTTTTCCTCCATTGGTAAATATTTCCGAAGTGTTTTCTGCCATGCCATAATTTCAATGTCCACGATGCCCACGATCAGGGAGGAGGAACAGAGAGGGGGAAAGACCACTGCACTCACACCCAGCTTCGGTTCCTACGCTTCCCTACTAGCCCAAAACACCATTTTGACGAATATTAGAATACATATCTAACAGAATCAGAAAACTAACACCTTCTACTCAAATTCTGGCTCCAGCAGGACGCTGACCGAAAGCATTTGCTCTATTTCTGACACTAAGGGGGACAGAGGGTCCTTCTGGCCTCCAGCAAACCCCTCTGGGCCCCTCTGTTCTAAGCATCACCACCTATACTCTGCCTGTTGATTTATTTTCTTCCCACTTGAGTCTAAGCTCTTCGATGGCAGAACCCATGTCCTCTTCACCTCATGATCCAAGAAACCCACACACAATCTAGGACAAGCACTCAACAAATGTTGGATGAATGAACAGATTCATCACTTACTTTAGATCAGAATAAATAAAACTACAGACTGCCACAGCGTACAAAAAAACCTTCATACTTCCTGCCATATTTTGATCCTAAAAACACCCAAAAAGGTACCTCAAAGGAGAAGCCACAATTATCCCCTTCTACAAAGGAGGATGGGGAGGCTAAACAAAATCAGGGGACTTGGCTAACTTCGTGTACGGGGCAGAGAAAGGCTACAGTGAATGTCCCTAATCTAATGATTTAAACTATCCCTCTTCAGATATCTTATCTCAAATAGGGTCCTGCTGCTTCAGGTCAGAGGACGGTTTGGAACATCATGAATATTAAACTAATTTTTGTGAGTGTTCCATTCATAACACACACTCATTCCTGGTCCATGCAAATCCCTCTTCAACGTTATTTAGTTGTTTATATGATTAATTCCTTTTAATTATATAGACACTTGTGTACATTTATTCTTTCCTTTCTCATGGGTAAAGTATACATTTTAGCACACTTAATCTAGTCTCTGTTCTTGTGTGACTGTATCTCATACTCTTTTCTAGCTGCCCCAAGGTAAAGGGAAGCTCCAGGGGGAAAAAATACTCTTCCCAGACACCACTCAGGTGGTATCTGAGGATTCTCAGTATAATATCATCTGCATCAAGCAAGACATTGCACTTCAATTAAGTCTAGTATTTTGCCAGATACTTCATAAATATAAGCAGCAGTTATACTGGTATGTGTTCAGAATGTAAAAGAGAATGTCAAGTGTGTTCTGGGGGACAGGAAAATGTTACAAAGGTTATATCATGGCTTCTATTGTTTGAAAATGCACTTACGAGTCAACTATTTTCAACCAACGTACTAAGAAAACATTGGAGAAATGAGAGTCCTTTCAATAAATGATGCTGGGAAAATGGGATATCTACAAGCAGAACAGAATGACTCCTATTTCTCATCAGTTACAAAATCAACTCTAAGGGCACTAAAGACTTAAGATATGAAAGTACCAGAAGGAAACATAGAGAAAGTACTTCAAGACACTGAAATGGGCAAGGGGTTTCTGGGAAAGACCCTCGAAAGACAGAAAATAAAAGCCAAAATATGCTAGTTGGCTTATATAAAACCAAAAAGCTCTGCACAGCCAAAGAAACAGCAGTGAAGGGAAAACCTACAGGATGAGAGAAAATATTTGCACACTACACAAATAACAAGAGGTTAATATCCAGAGTGTTTTTCAGGAACTCAGAAAGACACTCAACAGCATAAAAAACCAAACAACTCAATTTTTGAATGGGCAGTAGACCTAAAAATTATACGATCAACACACACATGAAAATATGGTAAAAATTACTAATCATCAGGGAGATGTAAATCATAACCACCCATGAGCTATCACCCTGCTTGTTCCCAGTAAAAAGGCTCTTATCCAAAAGACAAAGCATAGCAATTTCTACAGAGGATATGGGGGAAAAATGAAAGCTTGCACCATGTCAGTGGGAATATAAACTAGCATAGTCATTATGTTGTTGATGAACTGCAGGTGCTCCTCAAAATATTAAAAAATAGAATATCATATGATTGGCATATGTATCTAAAGAAAATGAAATCGGTGCATCAGAGCTAACTGCCATCCCATGCTCACTGCAACACTATTCATAAGAGTCAAGAAATGTCAACGGCCCAAGTATTCACTCACCAATGAACAGATAAAGAAAATAGGGTCCATGTACACGATGGAATACTATTCAGCCATCAAAAGGATGGCATCCTGTCATTCACAACAGCATAGATGGAATTCAAGGTCATTCTTGGTAAGCAAAATATGCAGGCACAGAATGGTATGGTAAGCACCATGGGATCGCACACAGATGTGGGATGATCTCACAGAGGGTGAGAGCAGCATGGTGGTTCCCAGAGGCTGCAGAGAATATGGAGATAGGAGAAATGGCAACAAGTTGGCCAATGGGTATTAAGTTATAGGCAAACGAGTCCAAAGCATTCTTACATGCTCTTTCACAAGAGGGTAATCATGAGTAGTGATCATATACTGTATGTTTCAAAAGCTAGAAGAAAAGTGTGGGGATATTTTTTCCATAAATAAAGAGTAAATATTTAAGTAGATACATTTGTCCCAATTTAAACACTATGCAATGCATACATGTATCAAAACATCATGTGATACCCCATAAGTATGTATTTTTATGTTTTTATCAGCTAGAAAATAAACTTACAGAACAACTACTCTGAAGACAACAATATGCACTGTAACAACCATTGCTGAATTCCTACCATCTTGTTTAATGAAGCTCTGTATCATTTCTGACTTATTACTTTTTTCTTTCAGTACTAGGAATCAAACTCAGGACCTTGCACTTACCAGGCAGGTGCTTATACCACTGAGCTATATCCCTGGCTCCTATTACTTGTTATTTTAATTGTTTGAGCAGTCTTGCATTCTTACATCTAGTAATCTGAGCAACTTCATTGAAGATAACACTATATAATATAATAACCACTATTAATTCCTATCATCTGGTTTTGAGAACCTGTATTGTTTAGATTTTGTTATTGTTGTTATTTAAATCTGAAACATTCTCTCCTTTTCCCCACTCCGCCATCTCTTTCATAAAACAAGAGAAGATCGTGGATTATCCTGTCCATTCACGCTTAATGAAAAACACTAACCAAAGTTCACTGTCAAGGTAAAAAGGCAGAACTTCACAGCATCCCTCCTCTGCTGGGTGTAGTCCCTTACTTATATCAGGAAGGCACCCACCTTTTCCGGCCACAGGTGCACTGTTACAGACATCATCCACCAAGAACTTGACTACGGAAGACTCTCAATGAGTGGAATCTAGCTCATTTTAGATTTGAGCCTGCAATTTTCAAATTAAGTCAATAGGTTCTACGGCTGTGTTCTTGTTAAAATAGCAACACCAGCTAATATTACCAACCTGCTGCTGCAAGCAGCACCTGTATTTGGATTGGAGCAGAAAGTACAACCAAGAGGGGAACACGAAGTGCCTAGAACATAAAGTGAGGTGATCTTCAGAACAAAAGATACCCCGAAGAGCCAGTTTGACATAGGAAACAATTCCTTTCCTATGATGTTGCTAAAGGTAAGCTCTATTCATCATTTCATTAGCTTGGTGCAGGCCAATAATGCATGGTCACAAGGTACTTTTTATCTCACATCTGGAAGGCCAGGCAGTAACTTTTCAAATGCTTAGTGAAGTTCTTATTTTAATCTGCCCTCAGTGAAGGAGCTGTGTCCCTAGGAGCTTGCCAATAGAGCTATGGCTTAGATATCTAGACACATTATCAAGTCAGCCTTTTGTGCAGCTATAGGAACCCCGGGAGGGAGAAGAAAAGCACAGCATGCAGCTGGAATTACGTGGGAGTGTAAAAGCCGACACCTACACTCCAGTCCAGAGTTGCTCTGGGCTCCTTCGCCGGACCGTTTGCCACAGGAAGGCTGAGGGGATGTGCAGGAGCCAGATGCTGGAGGCCTGCCCGGGAGATTGCTTTCCTGCAGCAAGAAGAAAAAAGAAAACACAAACAGCAACATCAGAATCTCATACAGAGCTCAGAATTTCCTATGGGGTAGAAATCATACCCAGGCTAGCCTTCTGCATCTGAAGTCCTATACGATTGCACTGAAATACACCCCTCTAACCTCAGCGAGGGCAGGTCCCAAAAGACAGGGAGCTGGAAAAATCCACTGTGGGGAAATACTGTTTCAGAACCAGAAGCTAATGCATTAGCCCCTAGTCAAGGCAGAGGGCTTTCTGTAGGAAAAAAAGCAGAATGAAACAAAAAAACGCCTTCGGGTTTGGGCAATTGCAATATTGCAGAATTCTCAAGTTGCCAGAGAAAAGCAAGGCAAGTAGGCTCATCAGGCATCTACTAAAATCCCTCCACTGTTCAGAGATGGTTACGGATGAAAGTCCCTCTTATTCCTCTTTTCCCCTCAGAACATTCTTCTTTACCCTGCGGAGGACACACTAAGCTTAGGGCTCTAAATTCAAAGAGACTGACTTTTATCTGAACAAGAAACGATGCATGGACATAAAAAGCAACAAAAACAGAAGCAAAAGCCAACACCTCACCAAGACCCACAATAAGAAAAAATACAATCATGAGAGTCCAGGTTTGTTAAGCATAATGTAACAGAATCAGGTCCAAAAGGAGAGAATGAATCAGGAGGTTTGAAAAAGTCATGCCCAACTTTGGCCTGCAAAGATAAGCTGACTTGGTAAAACAAATGCCACCACTATTCAGCTAAGAGAAGCAAGCAGAGAACACCGTGGAAAGAACAAGAACAACAAGATGAAGGAAGACAGCAGAGGTAACGCAGAGAGATCTGTGGATTCTCAGGAACCATAAAAGTTAAACTTCTGGGCAGTCCCATCAAAAATGAGAGAGGGGCTCAAGCAGAGTCTGAGCACAAATTTGATTACAAAATAGCTCCTGGGAAGGGAGAAGGGCTTTCCCTTCTTGGTGGTATCTAAGTGTGACCTTAAAAGCAACTGAATTAGAATCAGGTGTGACTGGGGATGCAGCAGCTGAGCCCTGAATCGGGCTGAGGACCAGACACAACAATCTGTAGTCATGCACATTCTGTGTCCCGAAATAAAATTGTCAGGCACCAGTAAGGCCCACCCTTGATCGGAACAGGGGCCGGTAGGAGAACAGTAGCTTACCAAGGCTCATCAAGGGGAAATCTAGAGGAAAACATTTGCAGTTTCACCATGGAATTGACCTCCTGCTGGCTCTCTGCACCGTGTCCCACATGGCCGGAGCCTTGCCGCAGCAACCTTCTACCTCTGAAGCTGAGCTTGCAGACACACTGGAGCCTGATCCTCACCACCGAAAGAGGCCAAGAGGCAGACAGTGGGTGAAGAGCAGGAGAAAGCAGTAATGCTCAGACCTGTGGTGAATCCCAACAGGACTGAGCCCCTAAAGCAAAAGATACTCGTGGAAGGAGTAAAAGCAGAATGTACAGGGTGACTGATCCTGAAGGGCAGGTGATTTCTCTGCATGTTCACTGCCTTCAGCCACGTCCCCTCCAGAAATGAAATCTGTGAGACTGACCAGGAAGAAAAGGAGCCCCCAGTCCGAGGAAAGGCTGAGTAGAATCCAGTGAAGAACACAGGGTTGTGCCACCATTAATCAGTGGTTAACTATGTCAGAGAGCTCGCAAGTGTCCCATCCTTTTTCCTTTTTTTTCTTCTAATGTCTTGCATTCCCATCCAGGAAGTTCTAGAAGTAGTGGGTAGCTCTTCAGCCGCAGGAAGGGACCATACCAACTTTCCAGCTGCCTACTTTCAGAAGCCCTTACTGGACAGCAGACAATATACTTGCTTTATATAATCCCCCCAAAAGGTCACTGACTTTATATGTAGGACTTTCACGGAGCCTGCCCAGTGATGCAGTGTTTCCTTTTGTCACTTTCAGCAAGGTAGATAATTTGGCACGTCACCCCAAGGGATATTCCATATCATTGAGAAATAAAAAAGAAACAGTGAAAGATCTTTTATGGTGATCCTTCCACCCCAATCATTTTTTCCAGCTAAGTTGAAGGAACTTCTTGAGCATGTTTCATTAGGATTTTCTGAAGGGCTTGAGTCTGGCAACTCTGTGCCATCAGAAGAAAATCAGATCTGTGTGGCACCAAAGGTATAGGTCCCACCTTTGGGCCATTAACAGTGCCCACTACTTGCATTTCAGAGACTTACAAAACTACCTAACAAGCTCTGAGTGCAAAGCCTTAAAGGGACTGAAAAGCTTCTCAGTGTCAGGTGAATGAAGAGAAACACAAATCATTCATCTTTTTATAAACTGCTCTGAAGAGTTATGATCAGGACAAAGAAGAAGAGGGAGACAGAGAAGAAGGAAAACAGAAAACATAGGGGTGGAGAGGAGGAAGAAGACAGAGAAATAAAGTTCTATTCTCAGTCACCAGTAAGAGTGAAGTTGAATATATCAGAACTTGGAGGCTCTGACAACCAAAACCTTATCATTCTACCTACTTAGAACCACCAGGAGGGAAATCACTCAAACAATCAAACTAGGATACAAAGGTTGTACATGCTATGGAAGAGCAATGTGACTGTAAGAGATAGGGAAACATTTAACTTTTAATGAAATGACTGTCATATCATCCTCTAGCCTATAAATAGAAACAAGTAAGGTCTAGTCCTCACTGTGCATGCAAACTTAAGTTGGTTTTCATAATGTTAATAGAAGAAAACTATATAACACGAATAAACATTAGGAGAAAAAATAAGACTCATCAGAGTGGCTACCAATCTGTAAATGAGTTTCATAAAAGGACAATATATAAGAAAGAAAATAAGAAAAGAAAAATATTTAGGTAGCACAGGAGGGTGGGAAGTAGCATATGATTCCAGCTTTCCATTTTCTACACAATCATGGGAGGAAAAATCCCTTTCCTAATAATTCATGCATGACTACATAGTTTCTTCCAAAATAAGAGAGTAATGCCATTATAGCTCAGACCACAAATAAAATTAGTGTATATTATTTTTCTATTTAAATTTATCATGATTGTGGAAGACGACATTGAAGCATCTAGCAGGACTCGCTGTGTGGTTGGAGAAGTGGAGAGAGCCATGGTTGTATGCTACAATTTGCTCCAATAAAAAAAAATCAATAGTGTTTCAACTTGTCATTCATTCCTCCTGTGACGAATTCTCCCAACCCCATCAGCAAAACCATGAAATGCCACTGATTCTATTAACTTCACAACACTTTGGAGAGAATGACTGTAATCACAAAGGCATCATGGAAAAGAACTGTGATATTAACTGTGAAATAGATAGGAAAAGAAAATATTCTACAGTGTAGCTTCAAGAGCATCAAGTCACAGTTAATGTCAATTATCTGACATGAGAGACCTCTAGCATATTTAAAGTTGAAAAGCCATCATACATTTTAAATAGCATTCTATTATTTCCCTCGCTTCATTCAATAAGACTATAAACTCCTAAAGGACAGGGCTCAATTCATCTACTAATCTTGTTGCATTCTGGCCCAAGGGTAGACCCAGCATATATTCAATAAGTGCTTTCTGAGTTAATGAATGAACTTGACCACGAAACTAAGCAAAACGGCTTGCTGATTAGATCAAGGATTGAGAAATCTGATTAGGATGATTTGAATTATATTCTGGGCCTTACATTTCAGTGATAGTCTTTCCTGAGAGGGTCAGATGTTCTCCAAAGAAGCTCTTTAGAAATAAATGCAAATTAGGTTGAATCCAGTGTTAAGAAGCCCCAGAAACATTAAAACAGCTCTGCGTGGTCAATGTTAAAATGGAACCCCATTGCTACTACATTTGTAAAGGGAATAAGATAGTATTAATATTTCTCTAATGTATTTATAAAAAAAAAACCCACACACAGTGCATAGGATCTTCATAGACAGAAATATTTAGAACTGCATGGGAAACACGTTAAGAGGTTATGTAGCCAGTATGCCCTCTTTCTCTCGCTGTGTTCTGTCCCACTAACTGTAACTTCATACAGCTCCCACCCCCAAATTGCTAACTCCCTCTCGAGGTGACCCCACACATGAGACTAGATGGAGGACCCTGCTTGCCGAGTAGAAAAGCACCAAAGAATCAGGAGGTCCCTCAGTCGGGACAGGACATCTGCAAAAGACTGACAAATTAGATACTGACAAATGCATCACAGTGTTCTACAAAAGAAGCCAACTTAGCAACTGCTTCAAAATTCTCCGAGTGCCTCAGTAAACATCTCAAGGACTGTGTGCATCAGGGTGTTTGTCACATGCCATCTAGACTCTAACTGCTTTGCTGCAAATCTGCTGTAACACTTTCTGGTTACCCTGGACAAGCTCCCCCAGGGCAAAGGATAGTCCACATGCAACAAGAAACTGTCCCAAGACCCACGGAATTCCAAATATTCACCAGAGATTTATGGAAGGGAATAAACTCAGTAATATGTGACGCTAAATCTTGCTCCCTATTACATAGGAATTCAAAGTCATTTTTGACAGTTTTAATGTTCACTGATGTGTTTAAGAATGTAATTATTATTAATAACAGAAGTTGTGCTTAGTTTCCTGAGAGGTGTTAAGTTACTCAGAAAAATCACTTTGGGTATTGAATCTTCAACACAACATATTGGTAGTGCCCTGGGTTTTTATTTGCATGGTGATTCTCCATGGTACTGAACTCTCACTCTTGGTGCCGGTTGAGAATGAGTCCATTTATTTTTTTATTTTATTTTTTTCCGGTACCGGGGATCGAACTCAGGACCTTGCGCTTGCCAGGCAAGCGCTTCTGCCACTGAGCTATACCCCCAGCCCCGAGAATGAGTCCATTTAAAAGTCTTTCCGAAGGCTGCAGTGGCGGATACAGCCCAGGGTTAGAAATGCCCAGCCTTGTGAGGCCTGAGTGGATCCCCACCACTGAACAAAAAAAATGCTTTTCTTCTTTTCTATTTTCATTTCATTGACATTTCACTTCTATTTATTTACTCATTCTTACTTATTTCACAGTATTCCAGATGACACCCATGGCCTCATGTAAGTTTGGCAAGCACTCTAGCACTGAGCTACATCCCCAGCCCTTTCTTTTCTTTTTTTTTTACTTTGAGACAGGCTCTTGCTATGCTGCCCTGGCTAGCCTAGAACTTAAATCTTTCTGCCTCAGCCTTTTGAGTATCTGGGATTACAGATGTGTAGCACCATGCACAGCTCTTTCATGTATTTCTAATATGTATCCTGGGCTGAGAACCACTGTTACACAAAGATGTACAAGCCTCTGACTATTTCATTAGGTCTGCTAAAGTGACTAAGCCCAGGAATTTACATGTTGAAATATCGTCAGGCACTGAATAAAATACTGAATGAATGTCTGTTTTATGCTGAGCACTGTTCTAGATGTGTAGATAGATAATGAATGAAACAGACACAAAGCATCACTGCCTTTGTGATGCTTACATTCTAGCAGAAATACATTTTGGCCAAAGAATCACATTACGTATTTTATATATCCTCACAGGAATGAGGTAGGTACCCTTATTATTTGTATTTATAGTAAATTTTATAGCTAATAGCACAAAGCATTAAGCTACACTTCCATGGTCAGACATTCAGGAAGGAGTCCAACTCTGTTGGAATCCAGGCGATGGATGACAAGAATATGCATAGCTAACCATTGCACAACCTCACACATTTGTGAAATTCTCACAGCACATACATACATAGCAAATGGGGAATACTGTACAATTGGCCTCTTACATGCTAATTTTCTACTTGTTTTAGTTATGAATATCCTATCACACAGTAAGAATGTGAGCTTTGACTAGAGAGAGGTTATGTTTAATAGGCATTAGAATACAAGGGTTAAGAACAGAACTTATCTTTCCAGTTAATAGCTATGCTGTCAAGTCATTTGACCTCTTTCACCCTAGTTTCTTTATGTGTAAAATAAAATAATAATGTCCAACTTAGAGAGTAGTGGATTTCTGGAAAGTGTCTTCAAGTGCAATAAATTTTGCTTCTATTAATGGTATTAGTGTTAGTATTACACATATCACCAGCTCACACAGCACCTAGCTAAAGCTAGGTACAAAGTAACTCTCTGAATACATATGCTCTCAAATTTTCAAAGTTCCCTGAACACAATGCCCATTTCATAAATACATGACAAGTTTCTACCGCGTCAGGGAGTTCCAAGGGACTATTCAAATAGAAGAGTCTTCTTCAAGCAGAGCAAAGTTTCATGATTGCCTAACAAATGATTCTTCTGCCCTAACTTGCCTACATTGCTAATGCAAAATCCAAAAACAACATTCTCCCATCCATCAAATGTACCAGCATATCAAAACCAACATGCAATCCAAATGTCACTGGAATTATTTAATTTGATACATGTAAATGAGTGCAATGCCACAAAGACTTGCTTGTTTGTTTAATCTGTAAGAGCAGATGAGTTGCTAAATACCTTCCAGAACCTGCAAAGTCCTCTGTTAGACAAGATTTGTTCCCCAAGTATAATTGCATAACCACACTCATTAAACCACGCTCATATGGGCTTGGTGTGAGATATGGCAATAAAGCTCATTTTAAAACAAGGTGAGGTTTCTTAACTAAGATTCTCCCAGAAATGAATGGTATTCTTCTCTTCAGGTATCCCTTGAAAAGTGTCCCTTCCAAATATAAAATAAGTCATCGCGTGTTATGAGTTGAATTGTGTCTCCTCAAAATTCATGTTTTAGAAAATTTAGTTGCCTGTAATGCAGACTATAACCTCACTTGATGGTTTTTACAGAGGCGATGAAGTCAGAATGATGTCATTAGGATGGTGACCGGTGACATCAGTACAACTGGTGTCTTCATAAAAAGTGGAAGTTTGGCCCCAGGCACACACATAAGGAGAAAGTCATTCCAAGTGGAAGGCAGAGATATGGAGGTGCTGCAGCTACCTGCCGAGGAACACTGGCAAATCAGCAGCAGCTGGTGAAGTGCACAGGACAGCTTCTCCCACATAGCCCTCCCAAGAAGGCAGCCCAGCCAACACACTGGACTCAGACTTAGAGTCTCCAGAACTGTGACACAGTAAATCTCTGCTGGTTATGGCACTGTGTGTGGCACTTGGTTATGGCAGCCTTAGCAAATGCACGCACTTCAAAACTAGACCCAAAGTTTGGATTTAGTATGATGCTGTTTGGCTAACTTCAAAATGTTGAGTTCTCTTCTTCAACTGCCCTATGGAACTTTGGGTGCCATCTTCCCATAATGCTACCTTTCAGAATGCAATGGTACTTAAACATACTCTAATGGGGAAAAAAACACTGTCAGAAACATCGTTCTTGTATAAATACAAGGGAAATTGGACAAACTTATTTAACTCATTAGTGAGGTAAGCAGCAGAAATGGAAAATGCAAAGCAAAAATATACATAAGAAACTGAGATTTATGATAGGAAAGAAACACCTTAAAAGCCTACTAAACTAAGAGTAATTTCTTTTCTACAGGTTAAGAAGATCTTAACCTCCATAGCATTAATTTCTCTTTTACTCTATAAAATCATAACACAGACTCAACTCTAACCTTACAGGAATATAAACTGTGCCTCTATGAGTTTTGGATTAATAATAAAATGTACAAAGATAACAAAATTACTGTACCCGAGTGTCACATGAGAGTCAATGACTAAATAACACAGTTCTGTTTTTACTGGAACAGGCTAATTAAAATATGCTTTAGGAAAATAATATTTAGAAAATCGAATGATAATCATTTTTCCTGTGTCAAAATTTAAGACAATTTTATTCTCATTGAGTATGGTTCAAACTGTGACCTAGAATTTCTTGTGTCTCTGTGTGTGTGTGTGTGTGTGTGTGTGTGTGTATAAATATTTTGGATAAGCACTTGAAATACATTTTCTTCCCTTCAAAAGAATAACAACAACAATTTATTGGGCACCAAAGGATGTGTCTGGCATTCTGTTCACTATTTTTTATTAGGTTGGAAACAGATTCTGGGGCAGAAATTTTCCGCCTTACCGGAGAATGACGTCAGGGGGTAAGGGAAGCAAGACTGGCAGAGAGTGAAGCTAACTGAGGCAGTTACAATGGCAGCCTCTGGTGACCTCACAGGAGGTGCTGGAGCTGGGATGGTGCATTAGGATTGTCCCATTTTGTCACACATGTACAAGACTTTGAACACCAAAGTCAATCAGTTCTGAGATATGGGAAACCCCCGGAGAAAGTTTAACCAGGGGCAAAAGACTCCTTCAGGCCAAGAGCAACACCTGGGAAGAGACTTGGTTCTGGGCCATCAGCGACTGACATCGGTGACAACCAGGAAAACCAGTACCTTGGTCTTGAGAAGGTGTGTAGCGACATCCAACCACAGCATAACCCTAACACTCCTAAAATGGATCATTCTAAGACAATTATTTTGAAGATAGGACAACTGGCATTAGTTCTATGGTGTTGTAGTCAGGATTCGAAAGGGAATAGATTTAATACAGAACATATAATTTATAGCATTATTTTATACTATTCCCCCAAGGGGTCAAATGCAGAGAAATGCAAAAGATCTATCCATACCCTAGAGAACCAAAGAATCCAGCCGAGGGCCTGGATACCATTGCAATGTCTTGCATTAGTCCATCTGGAGGCCTAGAACCAATGACAATGTCTCACGCAAGTCTGTAACAAGACTCTGTTCTGGGAAGGCCCAGAGTCAGTGGCAGAAGCTAGAAAGTCTGTGCCAGCAGAATGAGGGATCTGTGCCAGCAGGCTGAGGGGTCTGCACTGGAGTCAGGAGGCAATGCCCAAGGTGAGGACCAGAGCTCCCCTGAAGAGAGCGGCAGCCATCCTCAGCGAAAGCGAGCACCTGAGCTCCTTCAGTGGTAACAGGTGAGTTCTTACCATGAAAACCAGCGCGGTGCAACCAGCTTCTCCAGCCACAGCGTGCCCTCTGCCCTCCAGCTCCCTTTTTATGCTGTTGGCAACATCCTCAGGTGGGCGTTCCACACCCAAAACCATGCTGACTCTGCTCAGCTGAGTGTTCCAAGTTGACCACCACATAAGGCGAATAAGTGATAAAGGCCAAATTGAGCCCAGATGTCTGGCTCCGAAGGCTCTGTCACCCCCGATTCCTACTGAAAGGAAGAGGGAGGAAAGCAAGAGCTATGGAAAAGGGGGAGAGAGAAGGAGGCACAGGACACTGTAAGACAAGAGCATGCAATGTGTTAAGTGACCAGTAAAATGCTGTCCTAGTCCACTCAGGCAGTTACAACAAGAGACCATAAAGTGGGGAGTTTACCAACAATGGAAGTTTTGTGCTCACAGTTTCAGAGCCTGACAAGTCCAAGATCAAAGCACCCTCAGATTCTGTGTCGGCTGAAGACCTGCTTCCTGCTTCACAGAAAATGTCTTCTCGCTCAATTCCCACAATGTAGAACAAGCAAACAAACTCCCTTGGAATGGCCACTACTTACATGAGCACTGATCAGACCTCCGCCCTGTGGAGCTAAACACCTCCCAAGGTTCCCCCCTTTCTAATCACATTCCTTTAGGAGTTAGGATTTTGATATATGAACATGGAAGAGGGCCGTGAACAATCAGACAGTAATAAATTCCCTGGTGTAGGGTAGAAGAAGGATATTTTAAGAGCACGGTCTCATATTCAATTGGAAATTGCATTGCTGCAATGGAAATGCCCCCTCGGTCTCCTTTGTATTTTGCACCACACTTGTATCTTCCAGAAAGTGAACTCCTTGCCTTAGAGTGAGTGAAGTTTTAAGAATATGGGAATTGGAGAAAGAGCTGAACGTTACACATAGGCCAGTAAACACAGAATTGACTTTGCCAACCAAGACGGAGTGATAATCCGGAATAGAACACATTTAGGGAAAGCATTAGCCCAGCAACAGAAATAACCTTAAGAACATAAGCCCTCTGGGATACCACAGAGATTCTAGGGGAAAGAATTGAGATTCACAGGGCTCCTCAGTGAAACTATAACAGGCAAAGTTTATTTTTAGAACTCCCTGTCCCATCTTTATACTAGCACACTGGTTCCCACCCCCTTCCATTTTTATAACCATCACACCCATCTTGTCACAATCATGATCCTGCTCAGCTCACAGTATTGTGAGTAGAAAACCCAACACAGTTTTGCCAGCTGAAAGCAGTTGTGGGCCTGTCTCATAAGGGTGTCTGTATTCTGAGAAAGGTCTCATAAAAATGGAAAATGCTATATGACCCAAAAGAATGGGGTCAAATGACATCCAAAGTATTTTCCTAAGCCACAATCCCAAATGTTTTAAATACAGATAGGGAGGTCTGTGATTAAAAGTAGGAGTATAGGACAAACCACTACCCAGACTCAGGCCTCAGAGTAATGCTTAAGAAAAGCAAGAGCACAGGGCGCTACAGAAAAAGGAATGAATGTAAGGAATCCTGGGGGTATAGCTCAGCAACACAAGCTTCCGCCTGGCAAACTCACAGTGCTGAGTTCTATTCCAGGTACCAAAAAAAAAAAAAAAAAAACCAAAAAGGAAAGTTAAGACACCCAGAGTGTGGACACCAACTACTATGAATGGCTATGCTGGTGCAGTGAACCTCAATTACTATGAAATTAATTTAAATCTCAGCCCTCTCTTTGGAGAAAAGAGAGTCCAGGCTCATCAATCTCTTCTCACATTATTTTTTTTTTATTCTTTTAATGATGTTTGCAACTACTAAAGTCCCCCTCAGGTCAGAGGTGCTGTTTTAAATAAAATTTCATGAGCCAAAACGAAACAAGAGGGCCAGGGATATAGCTCAGTGGCATAAGCGCCTGCCTGGCAAGCATGAGGTTATGAGTTCAATTTCTGGTACCAAAAAAAAAAAAAAAGAGGAAAGTATCACCCATACACGTGAAAGAGACAGTCATCAAAACGGTCTTTTAGGAATTCAAGACATTAACAAATCAAATCACAAGTATTAAAAATGTTTAAAGAACTTGAGGAAGCCATGACTAAAGAATTTAAAACCACTATGAGAACTGTGTTGTACCAAATGTAGAATATCAATGAAATGAAAATATTTTAAAGGAACCAAAAAGGAAATTCTGGAATTAACATAGTCCTGAAAGTAAAAATTCACCATAGATGTTTAACAGCAGATTTAAACTAATAGTTAATTGCATCAATGAACTTGCAGATAGAGAAATTGAAATTTTCCAGCTTCAAGAATAGAAAAAGATATGAGTCTAGGTTTAATCTTTAACATGTGCATAGCCAGTTTTCCCAGCATTATTTATTAAAGAGGCTATCTTTCTTTCAGTGAGTGTTCAGCCTCTTTGTCAATGATAAGATGGCTGAGTGTGTTTGGAATTATTTCTGCATCTTCTAATCAGTTCCACAGGTCCTCTGGTCTGGTTTGGTTTTTCTGGTGTTTGTTTGTTTGTTTTTGCCATTACTATTCTGGTTTTTAATGATAGCTTTGTAGTATAATTTCAAGTCAGGGAGTGTGATGTCCCCTGCTTTGCCTTTGCTGTCCAGAATTGCTTTTGCTATTCTAGGTGCCTTCTGATTCCAGAATTTTAGGATTCTTTTCTACAGTTCAGTGAGGTATACTACTAGTATCTTGATTGTGAATGCATTAAATCTGCACAAAAATCAGACTTTTGGAAGGATGACCATTTTCACTATATTGGTTCTGCCTACCTAAGGACAACGTATATGCTTCCATGTTCTGATATCCTCCTCAATCTCCTTTTTCAGAGTAGGGTAGTTTTCATTGTTAAGGTCCTTTACTTCCTTCATTAGATTGATTCCTAAGTACTTCATTTTTCTTGATGCTATTGTGAAAGATGTTGCTTCCCTAATTTCTTTCTCAATGGGTTTGTTATTCGTGTATAGAAATGTTATTGATTTTTGAGTGTTGATTTTTATCCTGCTACACTACTCTGTTTAGTTATTAAATCTTTTTTGGATTTTTTGGAGTCTTTTATGTAGAGAGTACCATGTCATCTGCAAATAATGGTAATTTAATTTCTTCCTTTTTTGTCCTTATTCCTTTGATTTCTTTCTCTTGTCTATTTGCTCTGGCTAATGTTTTTAGAACTATACTGAATAAAAGTGGTGATAGTGGTCATCCTTGTTTTATTCCTGATTTTAGAATCAAAGCTTTCAATTTTTGATCATTCAACATGATGCTGGCTACTGGTTTGTCCAAGATAGCTTTTTATTAGATTGAGATACAGACCATCTATTCCAATTTTCTGTAGGGTTTTTACTGTGAATGAGTGTTGGACTTAATTGTAATGGATCAAAGACCTAAATATTAAAACAAAAAAATCTGCTAGAAGGTAAAATAGGTAAAACTCTTAAAGACATAGGTATGAGCAAGGACTTTATAAACAAAATTCCAGTTGTGCCAGAAATACTACAAAGAATCAACAACTCGGATCTTATCATACTGAAAAGTTTTGCCCAGCAAAAGAAACCACCAACAGAGCAAAGAGGCATCCCACAAGAATGGGAAAAAATGTTACCAGCTACTCCTCACAAAGGACTACTATCTAGAATATATAAAGAACTCCAAAAATTCAGACACCCCCCAAATTAACAACCAAATCCAAAAATGAGCTTCTGAAATGAAAAACACTGCTCTGATGAAGACATACAAAAGGTGAATAAATACATGAAAAACTGTTCAACATAATCGGTTATTCCAGAAATGCAAATTAAAACAAACTGAGAGCCCAACTCACTCCAGAAAGAATAGCGATTTTCAAGAAATTAACCAATAACAAATAATAGACGGATGGTGGGAAAAAGAACTCTTTTGTACTGCGGGTAGGAATGTAGACTTGTGCTACCACTGTGAAATCAGTGTGGAGATGCCTCAAAAAACTAAACCTAGAGATTCCTTTGACCTAGCTACTCTCCTTCTTGGTATCTTTCTCTGAGTTAAAAGCATCATAGCAGAGCAATATATGAGCACCCCATGTTTACAGGAGCACAGTCTGTAATAGCTTCATCTTTGAAACAGCCCAGATGCCCATCAACAGATGAATGGATAAAGAAAATGTGGTTTTTACAGATAATAGAGTACCGCTCTGCCATAAAGAAGAATAAACTTGAGAAGTTTCCGGTCAATGGATGCACCTTGAGACCATACTTTTAAGTGAAATAAGTCAGACACACATGTTTAAATATCACATTGCTGCTCTTGTATGAGAAATCCAAAGCATAAATAAAGACAAAAATGGGTGATAGACACTGGGTAGTAGGAAGAAAATATTCAAATGGGAAGGGAGACAAGGGAGGGGAAGAAGAAAGGAAAGGAAGGGGAAGGGGAACAAAAGAGAATAGAAAGAAAAAAATTAAAGCAAAGCTTTTGTAAATAAGGAGGGGAAGAAGTGTTGAAGAGAGGTGAGGGGAATGGGGGGAAAAGAAGAATCAGGGTGTATTATGTACAGGAAGAAATTTCCCATGATGAACGTGAGTGATCATATGTACATCAAAAGTGCAACAATAAAATTCGTTTTTAAAAAGAACAGAAAGAAAAGGAAACAGCTCATCAGAGATGTATAGGACAGCATCAAGCACACCTTCGTATATACAAAGAGAGACAGAGGCAGGAAAATATTTGAAGAAATAATGACAAAAAAACTTTCCAATCTTGATTTTAAAAACACCTTCATCTGTACACTCAAAAATCTCAGCAAACATCCAATCATGTAAACTCAAAGGGGTCCACATCTGATAACATCACAGTCCAACACTTAAAAGTTAAAAACACAGAAAAATCTCAAAAACAAGAGGAAAGTGAACATATGCAAGCAATTCTCAGTAAGATTTTAAAAAGACTTCTGATTAGAAAACATGGAGATTGGAAGGAAAGCAATAAAGGGACAACTCTGAGCAACAAGGAGATAATCTTTATTTATGAGCCCACAAAATAACCATTTTGAAACATTTTTGCAAATATTTACTGCACTCCTACTGTGAACCAAATGTGCTGTGGTTATAACATGGACCCATGGTAATTCTAATAGTAGGATTGCCAATCAGGTTAGAAAACATTCTGATACTCTATAGATTTCTTGGTTAAAGGGTCTATTTATTTATGCTATTATGTCACAAGACCATGCTTCATTTATGATACAGACAGTTCATTCATGCCCCCCATGATAGTCTGACCTTAAATAGCCCCCAAAAGCCCATGTAGTTTAGGCTTTTTTCCAGAATGGTGCTATTGGGAACAGTGAACCCTTAAGCAGTGGGTTTTAATAAGAGGTTATCAGGTCACTGAAGCATAACCTTGAATGCCCCTCCTTCTTCTTGCTTCCCAGTCAGGACACGAGTGGTTCTGTTATACTATCTGCTTTCGCCAGGATGTACTACTTAGCACAAGCCCAAAGCAATGTGATCAATCTATCATGGACCAAAACCAGCAAAGTGTGAGTTAAAATAAACCTTTTCTCTTTATAAGTTAATTGCCTCAGGCATTTGTTACAGTAACAGAAAGCTAACACATGGCCCCTTTTGCCCATTTGAAGCTTTCTTGCTGTGTCTTTTAACATATTGACCTTTTCTTTATTTCTGAATACATCTGAATAGCTACACAGGTGAAAGGTTAGGCTGGCTACTGAAGGAAATGTGAAGTTCAGCCTTTCATTATTGTTAAAAGACTACTGAGTCTCAAACCACAGGGTTTACTATGAAGAGGAAATCAAAGCTGGCTGGGGTATAAAAGTGCCAAAATATATTTATTTAAAATAAATTTGATCTAGAAACCAATCACAGGATATTCAACAACAATTATCACAAAAGTTTAATGTAGAGTCTTAACTCTGATTATGAATCAGAAAGAGCTTAATTTTCCAACCACTGTTTCCCCAATGTGTTCTATAAAACCCTTCCTTCCTACTGCCTCATCCTCGCTTCAATAGTCTCATTTGATTTCAACAGCTCAGTCCTCTTCATTTTAATCTTGCTCATTTTCATTCTCGTTTCTGATTCAAAATTTCTACTCTCTTTTCATAGACCTGTGGCACAAGTGGCTTTCAGTTAGAGCAGGGGAAGGAGGTCTACATACACCTCTCCCTTCACTCTTGGGATTCTATAGTAATGTGCAGGAAGGAAAGAAAGGGGGAAGATGGCTTTCTTAATTGACCAAATGTGGTTGGCTGCTGGTTTTAGCTAGCCACTAGGCAGGCTGAGCTCATTGCCTGGGACCAGTGGTGGCTTTAGTATGTTTCACTGACCATGGGCTAATTCTACATAGCAATCCTAGCTTTGCCATGCTGATAAAGATCATGTCATAACTTTCAGGCAATCCCAGAATGGGGCATCTTGCTACATTCTTCTAATGAATCTGTGTGTGTGCATACACATACATATTTTTGCGTCCAATGTACCCAAAACTATGATGCTACCAACAAGACTAGACAGCTGGTACCCAGGATTTCAACTACTAAGCCTGACAGCTGGTCGGGAATCAATATTTCAAAGTGTGTGGGAACCAACCTTGAGGTAACACCAGTTTATACCCAATTTCTGCTTGGAAGTCTCTCACTACGCTGTCATTTTACAATTTATTTTCTTCCTCTGGATAACCAGGTGACTAAATGCATTAGCTAAGCATATATCCTAGGGAGGGTTGAAATGTCCAAAGTGCTTTCTTGAACATAACCATAACTTGTGTGGTTATTCTCTTTGAGCCCTTTCCCCAGACCCCTAGAGGCAGGTACAGAGTAAGGGAAGTCACTAAACTTTCTTTAACTAACATCGTGCTCCAAATACAGCAGCATCTCCTTTCCTATCTTCCCCTTGGATTATTTACAGAAGTTGAATGCAAGCTTTGGTGCTGTAACTTTCTGATCTCAGCCCTCCCAATAGCTGTCTGACCTTAACCATTGGAAGCTCTTTAAACACAAAATGTGGGACACTTAGCTTTGAGACTTGGCTGTAATTCCAATGAGAAAAGAGGTCATTTATTAGTTACATTTAGCAGAAAGAAAATGGGCTTCAGAATGAAACTTTTAGGAATTCAACATTTTTATTCAGTGCTTGCTATGTTCCAGACTCAAACTAATTTCTGGTTCCACAGAAGCAAACTAAACACACATGGTCCCTCTTTTTGTTGATCTTATCATCCCCAGAAAGAAAACAATAAATAACTAAACAAACACACGAATCATTGCCAAGAGGTGTAAGTCTGTGAAGGGGGCATAGGAATAATTGGTAAAGAGTGGGAATTCTGCAGACTAGGGGCAGCTACCATGAGGAGGTCATATACATGATTCAAAATAATCTGGAGTGGAAACCTACCTCACTTATAAAATATATGTCTGCCTGTTACTTAGTCTGAATGTCCTCATCTGCAGAATAGAAAGAATAATTTATATTACAAGGAGTTGTTGTAAAGGTGCAACTAAATGAGAATATTAAATGCCCTTTTTTCCTCTTCTGTTCCTAGAGCAGAGCAAAGGTTTTTGAAAAAGAGCTTCTGTTAAACAGAGGAATATCACTGAAAATGCAAAGTGTGCTGGACAAAGAAACCAGACTCAACACTTACTAACCTCATGCAGTAAGTCAGTGAGCCACTTGAAGCCTCCGATTCTTTACATGTGAACAGAGAAGACAGGATCTTAGAGGAAATACAAGATGAATTACCTTGTACAATAAAAGATATTCTTTGTAAAGAATAAAAATATGCTTCATAAAGCTACAGTATACTTGATGTGAGAAAATAAGGAACATACACTGACAAGCAAAGGTGGCCTTAGGAGGAAACTAATGACTCCTAGACTTTGAGGTTTCTCACTTTGGCGATGGCTCGCCCGTGAGTCCCGGAAGCCACAGCAGTTTGCATGTGTGAGGGGGAGTGAGAGCATACAGTCAGGAAGCTTTCGTTTCTAAGCATTCCTGTGCTCAGAGAAAGAAGGGCTAAGTTTCCACAAGTCCTCTCACCTTAACCACAACAAGAAAAATGTCAGTCTTCAGTATCAGCCCTAAGTGATGGAAGAAAAACATTTCCCAAGTACTTTTGTTACATGCTAACCCTTAGGTACACGGGCTTGTCCGTGACAGCCGAAAGGCTTCAATCCAAATATATACGATAAACTAGTTCTGAGTCGATACGTTTCCCTATGTGCCTAAAAAAAGCAACTACAAATCCTCCACAGGAAAAAATAATAATAATTTCTAGCCCTGTTCTTAAAGAATTTTTTAAAGTGTCACAACACATGAAATCCCCATCGAAAGTCACAAACACAGGAGGATTAAAAAAGAACTAATGGGTGCCAGCCAACAAAAATGGTAGAAAACTACAATTATGATAAATAGAATATAAAATAAAAATATAATGTCTTTAAAGGAATAAAAGGTGGGGTTTAAACTAAGGCAAAGGAACAAATTAATATAAAAAAACAAGTATCTTTCACAAAATAAAAAATGAATTTTAATAAGGAAAAATATATTTAAAGCTAATGCATCTAGTAGAGCTCCAGAAAGAGAAGAGAGAGAATTGGAGAGAGATCATAAAACAGATTAGAAAGCCATTGAAGCGCAAATTAAAACAATGCTGCATTCACGGAGTGAAACACGACAACACTCTGAAGACATCAAGTCTGCCCTGAATGATTTATAGATTCATAAAATCTCAATCAGAATGCCCAGAGAATTTGGAGTGAGCCTGACAAGCTAATTCTAAAACTTAAATAGAAAAGTGAACAGGAGCAGTCATGGTTGCTAAAAAAAGAAGGTGGCTGCAGGGTTAGTATTAACAGACACCAAGACACATAAAGCATTCCCAATTAATCCACCACTGTACAGAGACAGTGACAAACAAACTGAGTGGTGACACACAAAAGAGACTCGGAAACAGAGCAAAATATATCTGGAAACTTGATTTATGACAGGCTGGCACTGCACACAGTGAGAAAAGATGCACTTTTCACTGCATGTTTCCAGGATAGAAAAAATAAAAGCATACCTTTACCTCAAAGCATATATAAAATTGATCCCAGATAGATTAAGGCTGAAAAAATGTAAAATACAAAGCTATGCAAAGGACTTTATAAGACAATAAATATCATATTTCTTTTTTTAAAAAAATCAAAGTGGAGGAAATATTTAATAAAGAAATACACATATGAATTTTGCTTTTCATTTTAAAGAGAAAAGAAAAAACCAAAATAACAAAACAAATGCATAAACAAAACAGTACAGAAAACAATAAAAATGATACAGACTTTCAAAACAAGGTGATAGGACATGAACAATGGTTGTTATATTGCATAATGTTATCTTCAAAATAGTTGCGTTGTTTTTGTTCTTATCTCCCTGGTTGTATTGTTAGATTTTTTTCTTTAAAATAAAAAAAACATGTAACAAACAAAAATCCTCCAATTCTAAGAGGAAAGAATTTGTATGTTCGGTTAAATTAAGTAATTCTGTTCTTTAAAAACACTGTCAAGAGAGTAAAAACAAAAGTCACAAAATAAAAGAAAATATTTTCTACGAATATAGTTGAGAAAGGATTGGAAGACATCAACAAGAAAAAAAGTTAACACCCCCACAAAGGAAGTGTAGCGAAAAGTTTAGCGGGTAATTTACAGAATACGGAACCCAGATAGCAACAATGGAAGGACGAAAAAAGAGCAAACAAAAACCCGAGTGTGATAGAGCAGATATGCAATCTCAGTTCTCAGGAGGCTGAGGCAAGAGGATCACTGCAAGTTCAAGGCCAGAATGGGTTACCTCGTGAGTGAGATCAAGTATAGCCTGAATTACATAGTGAGACCCTGTCTGAAAAAAAGGAAGGAAGGAAGGAAGGAAGGAAGGAAGGAAGGAAGGAAGGGAGGGAGGGAGGGAGGGAGGGAGGGAGGGAGGGGTGGAAGGAGGGAAGAAGGAAGGGAAAATGTGAAAACCTGATGCTCAAGTTCATCAGAAAAAATGGAAATTCATTCTCCTTCCTTCCTCTCCTCATTTTTCTCCCTCCCTTCCCAACATCCTTCCGTCTAGGATTTCAAATCCAAGAATGGCAAAAACTTCGAAGGGTGAGGATAGAACCTCTTGGAAAGATGTTAGTTATCTTTTTTTTTTTTTTTTTTTTTTTGCGGTACTGGGGATCGAACTCAGGACCCTGCGCTTGCTAGGCAAGCGCTTATTCCACTGAGCTATATCCCCAGCCCCTTGGAAAGATGTTAAACTTATATGTTGTTACAAGGAGTGCACAGTGGCAGGATCACCCTCGAGAGCAGCTTGGTGTCACATGGCAACAGGGAGCCCCTGGTGCAGGAATGCCAACTACACACCGAGGCACAAATCCCAGAAGACGTCTTATGTGTACACACAAGGTGATAACAACAATATCCTATCTGCATTTGTTTTTCCGTACAGAAACATGGAAGCAGCTCAAATGTCCAGGGAAAGCAGAATGGATAAATGCGCTGCAATATACTCAAATTCTGGAGTAACACTGAATAGCAATGACAGTGAATGAGTTACAGTCCCACAAAACAAAACAGATACAACTCAAGGACCCAAAAGTAATTGAAATCGCAGAATACACAGTTGTACTTCGGTTAAGTAACATTTAAAAATGCAAATGGAGCGCTCGCCTCAGCAGCACATATACTGAAAACATTGCAATTGGAACAATTGTGCGTGCCCTTGAAAGGTGGCATGTCAAGAAGCCTGAGAACATAGTTCACAGTCAGACTTGTAGAGTTGAAGATCTAGTCACAACACCTACTATCTATGTGATTCAAGAGTTATGTGACCTTGTTTTCCTCATCTGTAAAATGGGGATATTAAGCAACCTATTTCTTCAAATTGTTTTGGAGTTACCTGCCATGATATGGCACTTATACATGTCTAGCATATATAAATCATCACATAAAAGTTTCAGGCTGCTATCATCACTAAAAGTATAAATGTTTGGTGAAATAATAATGAAAAGCCAGGGAACAATTATTAAAATTTCAGACTTATTAGGGAAGGCTAAAGGATATATAAAAGAAGAAACCAGGCAGGTCTTAGAAGTTAAGGCAACATTTTTCCCTGCTATCCAGGTAAAATGAGTGGTGAATACTCAGATATTGGTTGTGTCATTATTCTTTACAATTCACAACTGTTATAAATATTTATAGTACCTGTATTCTGTTAAATGTTCTCTCCCTTCAATGAAAATATCTTAAGTCTTATAAAATTAGCAATGGATCCAAGGTACAGCTTAGCTATTGCCATTCAAAGTGGGCACCCCAGAAAACACACACTAAATCTCTCTCAGTGGTATTTCACAGAGATTCCAGGATTTTGCTATCACAGAGGTATCTTTCCCAGAAGCACATTCTGAGCTTGCAGTCCTTCCTTGAACATTCTCAGTGCTGACACTTCTCATCCTTTGAAGACAGATTTTATTTTATTCAGATAGTAACAAGCTATCAGAACACAGGTTTGATGGATGAGATGAGTGATTTAGCTCTATGATAGACCATTGAGATGATGCTGTGTTTCATAACACAGCTTCTCAAAGTAATTCCAAAGAATAATAGACTTCCAGGGTTTCAGGGTAATCAAATCCAACCTTCCACACAACTTAGAAAGTAGGTCTGCCTGGAGTTGTGACAAATGGTCAGTGAGCTTTTCAGCTGGGAATTTCTAAGACAAACACCCTGGAGCACATCAGGGGGTTAAGCCTCATGTCTTGACCTTTCATCTAACTGCCACAGTCTCTACGTTTATAACCTTTATATGGGCAAACATGGGAGCGTGGATCCAGTCTATAGATAGCCAAATCCCCTTTCTATCATCGCGTGTATTGACTCTCTTTTCAGAGAAGAATAAGCACAATATAATGAGTTCATTTATGACTTGCTGGTGAAATAGCCAATAGGAAATGACTAGGCGAAGAAGCTTTGCTCAACTAGATATCTGCCTCCAGCTTTGAATTAATATTTGTGAGGGCGGGGAAAGGTGAAATTTAGCCACCTCCAATTTGGCCCAATTTTAGCCTATCTGTACCCTGACCAAAGGGTAATCATGAAAAATTACCAGATGTGTTGCTGATATCTAGATATAAGTTATATATTGAATTTCCCAAATCTAACTGCATTTAATAAATGAAGTGAAGCAAATTACAAATATTTCCTTTATGTACCACACACTGCACTCATTACGGAGTTCACTGTGACACTAGTTCCATTTCTAAGTCTATCTTAAGTCTTATAAAATTAGAAACAGATCAAAGATACAAGTTAGCTACAGAAACATCAGTTCACTACTTAAACATCAGTTTAAACAAGTATTTTTATGGGAATCTGTTAGAGGCTGCCATTAAATTTATTAAGGTAAAGTTCACATTTTGCATGGGAACATTTCTTACCATCAGTGTTCTGGAAATTCTCCTGTTTCAATAATTCTCAGATTTAGCTGGTCTATGATCCTATGATGAAATTTGCATGACCGCGCACTATCTGTGCTATAAGTTACATGAATGGGAAAACCTTCACTCTTCAAAGAAAGTAGGTTGTCCTTTCTGATCTTTGGATTCATCCTAAGTATATCAGTATTTAGTCTTTTCCTCCAGTTTTAGGATAATTCTCTTTGCTGAAAATACCTAAAGCAGTGCTGGGTGAAAATTCATGTCCTTGACATATTTCAACTTCTAACACTATTGTCTTTTAGGATTTGTAATCTTTCTATTGGGCACGGTAGTGTAAAGGACCGGCACATTTTAAACAACATAGACTCTCCCGTGGCAATGTTCACCTTAAGAACTGTGAACACCCCAAGTTGTTGCTTTTTCATTTCTCTTCTATTTCTGGACACCTACTTTTAGATACTTGCCATAACTGAGGGATGAGAGCCCCCTGAGCAGAGAAAGAGTGAAGGGGGAATGGATAGGGCAAGAGACACAGAGGAAGGAGGAGAGATGGCACTGAGTAGCCCAAGTTTCATGGTATACTCTGAGCGTGTAAGCTGGAGGAGGCAGCTAACCCCTTAAACCTACCACTTAAATTGATCCCAAATAAAATATCTTCTTGTTACCATTTATTTCAATACACACTAACCATCACAATAAGATTTCATTGAAATTGAATGATATCTACAAAACTATCCCCCGCTGAGAATGCCGTAACTCCCCGTTCTCTCCATCATTAAATCCATCATCTTCCACCCAGACTGTGGATCCGCCCCGACCACATCCTGAAGTCCACTGTGCAAAGGGCTCCCTTGTGAGTCCACACGCACCGTCTTCCCATCAGCTCCGGAAAGCTTCACTTCCACGCATGCGCAGATACTAATGCTTCCCCCGGAAATTGATTTGTCCTTATTCCCCACCTGTTCACATTGTTATCTTCCTGCCGCCTTCCTTGTCTGAGAGCAGAAATAGAGCTACCATGAAAACTGCTAAAACTGAGCCTTCTCTGACTTCATGTAACACAATCACCCCTTTTTGTTTCCTAGCCTACTCTTGTCCACATCCTGCTTTTCAGTGGAAAGCAGGCAGGAGAGAGCCCAGATCAGTATATTTTGAAGGACTCTGATTTAAATAGCGGGCAGGGCCCAGGCCTTGATATCTGGAAAACCTCCGCAAGGGTTTGGAATGAGCAGCCAGGCCTGCGGCCAGTCCACACTTCTCAGTCCGGCTGTGCTCGGCCACCAGCCAAGCTCGGGAAACATTTTCATAATTAGGAGCCTTGTCCAACCTACCAAATTAGAAGCTCTGAAGCCCAGGATTTATATTATGCAACAGTTCCTGCCAAACCTAAATGGAGGCAGGCTGGCCCACACAGGGCAGGGCTCTGATGGTGGAGCAGGGGCCAAGTTTCGCTACCCTCTCACCCTTCCACGTTGAACATCCTTCCAAGTCCAGGAACACTGTCCCTTTCGTATTTAAAACATCAGTTGAGTACCATACAGTGCCCTCTAGGGTCAGTGTTAAAGCCCCAGCTTCATTTAGGGAGTTACTTGATATAAACCCAAATGGACAAGCGACTATGCGCACACACGACAGTGGCTGATTTTTCATTTCTGTGCTTCCTCGAGAGTAAACTATTACTATGACACCACCCAAACTACAACAGTGCTACCCTTGGTCTTCAGTAGCACAAAAGAGAGAGTGAATTCTGCCTAGAGCAGGAAAGGAGAAAAGTCTCCATGGCACCACCTCAGAAGGATTTTACCAGGCGAATAAATGCATTCAAAACTTGCTACTTGGTGGAAAAGGCACAACCAGGGCCTAAATTTGTGATACAGAATGTCCCAGGCTAGTGAACAACCATTGCTGCTAAAACATAGGAATGTAAAGGGAAGCAGCAGAGTGAAGCTGGATTGTTAAGGGCAGACTTTGGAGCCGTGAATGATTAGTAAAAAGGTCACAGACAAGGGGACCCAACTTCTGCAGGGAGGCTTCATTAACCCTATGACCTCCGCCAAGCCATTCTTTTTCACAGCTTCACCACCAGCATGGTAGAACAGCCCACGATACATGGACCCAGGGGGATGTTGCTACCAGTGTCGTGTTACAATTCTGCAACATCACTGGATCATCGGAATCACTGTGAAAATGTTCATTACCAGAAGAAAAACGGCCAGAAAGGCTTTTGAATGACGGCAACATTTCCTAAGGAAAGCTCGCCTACTATCCACGCTCAGAATCAATCTCTCCAGGTATCACCAACTGCTATCAAATTCAGTTGCTATAACAACCTGTCACTCACTTTCACATTACACCAGTCACCTGAAGAGGGCTGGATCCAAAATAGGCATAACTCAACAAAAGGCAAAAGATGCCAGTGGAGGGAAACTCAGCAGGGAGGTAATTAAAAATGAAATTGCTTCGCTCTTAATGATCTTTCAAAGCAAATAATTGTGTAGTCTTAAACACATGCCATGCGTGTTGAAAGACTGAAAGTGAACATTTCCCCACTGACCATGAAAGGGTCTCTTATGTCCCAAGTTGCAGCTGAACTCTAGTCTTTCTCTTTGCAAACACCTTCTGCTCCAGTTCCCAGAGAGCAGGGGAGGCACCTTCCGATCTTTCCTTGTATTTAAGTATTCCTCAGTACCACTGCTACCGGTTCTCTTGCAGTCCCCTCTGAGAAGAACAAAGTGCCACTGGCTGTACTTCCCAGTTCACCTAGACTTCCCACTGTCTTCCCTCCACCCCTACCTGTGTCTTTCACAGCTTACATTAACACCCTTTTGCTCATTACTAACTTTTCTCCTTCCTTCCCATCTGGCTCTTAACTTTTCTCTATGGAACTGGTCTTACAGTCTTTGGACTATAAGGTTGGGTCAATTTCCTGCCGCTTCTGCTGGATTGCAGAGTGTCTGGGACTGTACCTCACATGGGATCACAAAGTGATGAGCAAGAAGTAGATAACAAATAACAACCATCAGTGTGAACAAAAGTGCATGAGGAAATGTTGCTCTGCGCACAAGCAAATGCCATCAAGGTTGCTCTTCTCTTGGCCGAGAGCCTGTGGAATGTGGGAGGCTCTATTATTTAATCACGAGGAGAAAGGGCTCAGAGATACCCTTTTTGGCTGTCAAGATGGGAAAAAAAGAAAAGACTGTAATTTTTTTATTTCCGTAACTTAAAAACTAGAACTCTATTTAAGATGAGCAGTTGGCATTCTGGCTACAAGGAACACTTCTCAGGAAGTGAAAAATGAAATAAAATCAAAGGGCACACAAGCACATTTTGAGAGACTGTGTCTGTAAGATGCTGTAAGGCTTCTCTGAAAAGCATAAAGACACGTCTGTTTGCTCAGTTACACCAAGCATGTGCCACACTCCGCAATAGCTACACTGTGCACGTGCATGTATGTGATGCAGTCCCAGGGAAATATTTTGTTTCTTATTTTTATTTAGGGGATATTTGGGAGTCTTAAGTCAAACTGTCACAAAAATTAATGCAAGAAGGAAATGAAGAGTGCTGGCGGAGAGGAGGCACCGGCCGCGGTGCAGGGTGTGGTCTGCGGGGAGCGCGAGGGCGCGGTGAGGCAGAGGCAGGGAGGTCCCGCGCGCTGGGACCCGCGCAGCCTCCGCGCCCTCTCCTCTGGCTGCGCCGCAGACACCTGCCGCGTCCCAGCGCGCGCCCGCCTCAGCCCAAGTTTAAAATAAACAGACTGGGACTTCCGGAAAGATGGCGACCAGGTGAGCAGCAAAGGAGCGATCCTCCTTGATAAACACCACCAGCTCGAGACAGACTTGGCGAGCGTGAATGCCGGGACCTCGGCTGGGAAGATCAAACTGAACGTGTTTCTCTGAGCTGCCGGGGGAGATGCGGTAGGGCGGCCCAAACTGCCGTGGCGAGACCGCACGAAAGCCCCAAATGCTGGGAGCGGGAGACAATCCGCGCGGGGAGGGGGCTTGGCTGGGTCCGAGCGCCCTGGGGGCACAGCCAGCTCGGTCCCTCCCGCCTCCCGAGCCAGCGCAGCTTTCCGGCGACTCCCGACAGAGATCGGCTTTTTAGCAGCGGCAACGCCCGGCAGTCTCACATTTTGCGCGCATCGGGCAGGCTGCGCAGCCTAGACCCTCGGCCTGGGCGGCGCGAGCAGCATAGGAGCGGAGCATCCCGCTCCCTCCCCCACACCCGGAGAGCGCGAGGAAACAAGTGGCTGCGAGCGGGGGATCGCAAGCATAGCACAAAAAACTGGGACCTTGGAACCTTCCTGCCTGCAGGGACTCCGAAAACTGCTGAGCTATCTGCGCTCGCGACCAGATCACCGAGTGGGGGAGGAGATCCATCCCTATACCTGCAGGGAACCCTGGGAGGGTGGGGGAGCGGTCTTACACACCTCACCCAGGTCACTCAGTAGGGAGTATCTAACCAATATCTGTACAGCCTTTTAAGCGGAACACTCAGCGGAAAGCTTAAGGGACATTCCCCCAAAGAAAAATCATTGGAGCAGCCTCTGCAGCAGACCTTTGCCTGCTGAACTGCCTGGGAATCTACTGCTCAATATTTTGAATCTGATACCCAAAAAAGGGAAGACAGAAGAACAAATCTCAGCAGAAAGCTTAAGGGACATTCTCCCAAAGAGAAGGAATCATTGGAGCAGCCTTTGCAGCAGACCTCCGCCTGCTGAACTGCCTGTGGAATTTATAGCTCCACATTTTGAATCTGATACCCAAAAATGGGAAA
>PVLD010021781.1:0-30691 GCA_004027595.1 Dinomys branickii
GGCTGAGCTGCACCTGCCGCGGGCCAGCGCCTGCCTCGGCCACATACCTGGCGCTGCTGCAGGCCCTGGCCTGCTCCACATCCTGCTCTGCCTGCCGCTCCCTCTGCCTGCTGTGCGCCTTCTCGGCAGCCTCCAGCAGGGCGCCTGTCGCTCACCCACCAGCCATTTGAGGACCTGTAACCGTGGGCTAGGAGAGCAGCGGAGAAGGAGCACCTCCTGCTTACCTCTCTGTGTTCTTTAAATACAATTTCTGTGTGAAGACTTTTCCCTACTCAGTTAGTCTTTTACATTTTCTCCCCATCTCCTTCCACTTTCTTCTTTTTGTCCTCTGTCCTCTCTCCTTTTATTTTTCCAAGCTACAAGAACTCTGGTTTTCCAGACTGTGCAATCCTTGAAGGCAGGGCGAGGAGCCCTTTCCGCACATCTCTTTTCTAGTATTTGTCTGTGACTGTCAGAAGCAGAGGAAAGTACATATTATGCATAAATCCAGCCGGGAGGAAATAAGAAGAGTGTGCCCACTTCAGGTCAGAGACCCAGGAAGGCTCCTAGTCCTGCTGTGCTCTCGTCTGCATTCCCGTGAATAGAAGACAGCACCAAGTAATTAAAATGCAAGGAGACAAGAGGCATGCATTGCTCTTAGTCCAAGTTACACTATCTAAATTAATAACAGAGCAAGCAGACCACAGTATGAATTTGGCTTATTGCAGCTCACATAACCTGGAAGCAAGTTCCGGTTTATACAATAAGATTTTATGCCTTTATACAGATCACGCATCTCATTGATATCTCTCTGATATTCTAGAACTTGAGGGCCAACCTAAAAAAAAATTAAATTTTGTATATGGTTAATCAGGCTATCATTATTAGCAGTAATGTGACAATGCTCTAGAATTAGTGGTATTTTGGCAGGATGAGAAAGAAATTCAAGGAATGATAATGAGTCTCTTAAATGGAATAAACTACAATGTGTGTCTAATGTTTGTGTATATAGTTTGAGTTTGTGATGCAGAACATGGGTGTGTCTGTGTGTGTGTCAGATACAGGAGGGGGGTGAATTTTACTAAGTCCAGGAGGGTCACAGTCAGGAAAACTCTACTGTTTATAATGGAGTATTATCCTAGCTTTATGAGATTGATTGCTTTAAATGGTTTCAATTACTAAATATATTGTAGAGCTATTCCACAACTTCCTTATGTTAAGGGAGAAGTGTCACACATCTACCACAAGGCAGGTACCAAAAGTCAGGATTTCCAGTGACCATGCTGTTGGTTCCATACTTAACTATACGTGAACTCGTATGGTAAGCATACTTCAAGACAGAGCACTCAATGCTTACCTGTGATGATCTATGCATTTATATCATAATAGATATTTTATTCATTCTTCTCTTACAAAAGTCCTATGAGTAGGGGCAGAGAGAGCAGGTTTCAATCTAATTTTACAAATGATATAATTGGTAGGGAAATTGATAGCATACAAATGGGTGACCATACATACCGCTTTGCCTCCAACCACCCCTGATTACATGTTCAGGTATAAGTGAAAGTGCCCTTTTACTGTATCATCCTGGTCTGGATGATAAACACTGCAGTGCCCACAGATCTATAAATCACTTTTAGTTATATCAGACTTCCGGAGTGCATGGGATCTGCACAGTTCCATGTGGTATTTTGTGACGATAAGAAGGAATGAGGGATGGACATGGTTAAGAGCCTTGGCTGCAGGTTCCGATCTAGAAAATGCATGCTATCACATGTCCCTGCTGTGGGTCCTTGGGCCAGTTATGTGCAGCTGGGAAGCACCATACCATAATTTCTTAAATTTACCACTTGGTTGGCCACTTGGCCTTTTATAACTGGCTTCTTCTCCAGACAGAAACCCTTCTCTGTCACCATTCAAGATGGTTGAAACACACCTTCCTTGTCCTTCTCCGTTTGAGTAACCTAGTTTCCGTTGTTCTTCTCACAAGCCAGCAGTGACTTCAGCCTCTCTTTGCTCTCTCTGAAGTTTCTTGACCAGCGCTGGAGTCACCAGCATTTGGTAGCCTGGTAACCAAGGCATGGAGTTCATCACGCCTATACTTTTGGGGAAGCAAGGTCCCTGCCCCATCCACATTCCTATTAGTACAGAATGTGAAAGCTTTTACATTCAAACTGAAACTCTCCCCTGAAGAAAGAAAATCCCAGGGTGTATTTAGGTAAGAGTGGACAGGCAAAGGTGTCCATAGTCTTATTCACAATACATAAACATTTCACAGTGATCACTGATTTGAGAGTCCATTGGCAGACTCTTCAGGTAGCCTGGGGCACTCAATTACTTCACAGCTCAGGGATATGTGGCCAGAAAGATAGAAGATGCTGCAGTTAAGTCTTCAATGTTAGAAGTAAATAAGGTTTGAAGTTTAGTTTTGCTTTTTACTGTTTCTGGGAAACAGAAGAGTTTTCTTGATTTTTCTAAAAATGTCAATTGGTAGGATGAAAATAGGAAAACATGTTCATGCTTACCTGTTAGGAAAGTTGTGAGAAAGTGGTAAGACAATTGATGTAGAGTGCTTAGCACAAAAGTGCTCACTGCATTTTGGTATTATACATTCATTATTAAGGTTCTGTGGATTTTATTCTATTCTCTGATTCTAAAGGATTCATTAAAGAAATCTTGACCAAACGATTTTAACTAGTGTTCTAGACTGTTCTGTGCTTCTGTGCTAATGGTTCCTCCACAAGGTGGTGACTCATATTCTAAATGCTTCCCACAGAGAACACCTCTGGATCTCGTTCCTTCTGGCCCTCCTGAGCTGCATCTCAGGATGGGTACAGTGTCCATGCGTGGGTGACAGCTTGCTCAGGGCCTCCCTTCACTGACACAAAGATTTTTGAGATGCAGACAGGAGGTGGGAAGGTCCACCTTGGGTTAAAGGGAGGAGAGGCTGTATTTCACCCAATTTATTCAAATGTCTTTTAAGCTGACAAGCCCTTACCCCAGGGAGCTCTCTGTGAGCCTGGCTGGGGCCACATAATAAGGGCACTGTAAAGCAGAGCAGGCAGGAGGGAGGCAAAATAAACAAGAGGATGTGTGTCTTAGGGGGAGGAATATTTTCTTGGTGGATTAGGTGGGAGGCGGGAGGTACACACAAAGCCACAAATTACCAAGGATGGAACTGTGAGCAGCACACTGCCTCAGAGAGCAACAGCTCCGACAAAGGCATTTCAAGTGCAGCAGGATGCCTGGTTTCACTCAGGAGACCTTACGTTACATTCCCTTCCTTTTCTACGCTCCCACGAAATTGAGCAAGATTCCTTGAGGTACATCTTATAAGATGTGTCTTGGATTTGGATTGTCTCCCTCTTCAGTAATAATAAAGATTGGAAAACACTTCCAAAAATCATTTGCTTCTAACAGAAAGGGCAATCAATACGCCAGAAAATACAAGTGCATTTTCTACTATTTCTTTTTGATGCAGGATCTGGAAATATGGAGAACTCAGAGCAGCTCCTAGGAGCTTGTCCAGATGGTTGTCTTCATATTTAACTTCCTTTATCAATGTCTTGAATTTAAAGTGAAGTCACTATGTATTACTGTGTATTGGGAGGAGAGGGGCTGCTACAGTGAGCCCCAATAATGACAGGTGGTGACAACCATGCACAGTGCAGAACCGCCATCTTGTAGAGTGAATGAGAAGGGTACATCTATCCTCACGGCACAGAGTGGGAGCCCAGTGCATGTTTGGGATGATTTTATGGTGTGAGCAATTGCAGGCCTGGTTTCTTGCAAGTGGAGTCTTGTACACAGAGATATTTGTGGGCTAAGAATGCAGGACTACCAGTTTTCAGGGGTGGTTTTTAAATCCTGTAGTTAAAAAGAAAAGCACTTGATTGTTTCCCAAACAGAATCTCTCTGCGCTGCTTGTGGGGTGGTATGTTCCTCTCTCAGAGGTCCCCAGTCCAGCTTTCTGCTGCCCTTGGAGTAAAGAGGAAGTCAAAATATTGAGGAGTTGGTGAGAATAAGGCAATAGACAGCCTTCCAAATCATAGCTGCCTGCCCACCGCCCCCACTCAGTTGCTCCGGAGGTAGCCGTGCCGGGGTTTTGTGGGCTGTACTTACTGGAGAAGTGAGGCCAAGCTGAGTGGCAGGGAAGTGAGGCCCAGAGTAGACTGAAGGGAGAGAGCTCTTCTTCAAAGAACAAATCTAAAGTACAAAAGTACAAATGGTCCAAAAGTACAAGCTCTGCGTGTACACAGATGGCCCTTTTATCAAAGGAGTGAACGTTCATGTTAAAGTCGTTTATGAGTTGCTACGGTAGTGAAATCAAGAGAATACGACAGTGTACGTACAGTACCAGCAGGACGTGCTTTGGGCACATGAGGAGGAGGTGCAGCAGATGTCTGGCATATTCAGACATCCAGGAGCTCTGAGTTCTTACAGTCATGGGTAAGCATCACCCTGAGCCACACTGACTTCATTTAGGGATGTTTTCATTAACCTTTGTAAGGTTTAAATAACATGAAGTAATAAAAGAGCATTACTCACATAGAGATCAATAGATAGTCAATTTACAGTAAAAGTTTTAAGTACAGATGTATGTCTTGAAATGATAAATTTAAATCAGCATTTGGGTTCTGGAGAACTCCACCAACAGAAGACCAGTCCCAACCCCCACATCCAGAGGCCAAGATCAGCTCCATACCCAGCACAATTCCCATAGTAAACTTGGCTGGAGTACACAGCACATTTCTGGAATCTGACATGGACAATATCACAGAACTGTAAACACCAGAGCTATTTTACTACTTTTATTCTCCTTTGTTTGTCTGATTGGCTACCCTTTCTTGTGTGGTTAGATGTCATCTTGTTTTGTTTTATATTTTGTGGTTATTTTTGTTTTGGGTTTTTTTCCTCTTTTCTCTCTCTCTCTGGTCTCTTTTTCATTCTCCTATGTCTTCCTTCCTTTTTCACTCTTTAGATTTCTTGCCTTTCTTTTTCATTTTCTTCTATTGATTATCTTTTTTTCTTTCCTCAACTACTTCTTGAATTTAAACTGTTAAGTGAGGAAACATTGTATCTTCACCTTTTCATTACTCCTTTGATTGCTATTTCATTCTTTCCCTCCTCTGTCATCCATTTTCCCAAAACTTGAGTGTTCATCCTTTGAATTCCAGCCTTGCCTTTCCCATATTTGATCTCATCCATCACTTTATTCTCCCTCCTACTTATTTTAACATTTCCCCCACCCCTACAAGTGTAAAATCACTCCACTAAAGGGAAAAATCACTACATACAAGAACATGGCATATGTTTGATTTTGTTATGTAACTTTAGAGTTCACTCCTGTGGTCAAAGGTAGCAGATTAATGGCTACCACAGTTTTTCAGTAGTTAAGCTGTACTTAAAACTATTGTTATTATTAACTGTAGGATGTCATACATGCTATAATCAGTTTTTCTCCCCTTTATGATAATACTTTGATTGTATGGGGTCATAATCATCACTACAGCACAGTACCAAAGGATTGGGTGCTGAGGCAAATAGTAACTTTGCAACTTTTGCAAATTGGGAAGGTAGGTTCTTGGGGTAGCTATAAAAAACCACTTATATCTAGAGTACATGCCTGAAGAACAGACATCATCTGGGGGAGCCTCAGTACTAGTGATAAAGCTACCTATCATAAGAACTTAGAAAGCATTAGCATAGAACACAAAACAAAATAAAAAAGAGAAAATAGGAAATGACAAAACACAGAAGCAAAATGCAGCCCTAGGCCTCTACCTCACCAAGGACAAACCTAGAACACAATGAGAAAGATGAAATTGGAAACGAAACACTGGAGCTTGTTGAAATGTTACCAATAGAAGCAAAAAAAACAAGTCAAAAAAGCCAGAGAGAAAATAATCTCTCAGGTACAGAAAAAATGATGGATAAAATCAAAGATAGTAGAGAAGACACAGATAAAAGAAAATAGAAGAGGTCAGAAAAATGATGAAACAAAAAAGTGCCCAAAGTAGGAAAGAAATGGAATCCAGGAAGCAGATTCAAACAGAAATCAAGAGGTTAAAACACGGACTGGAAGTATCTGCAACGGAGTGAATGAAGAAGAGGACAGAATGTCAGACTTCGAAGAGAACAGCAGCTAGTGATCATTAACAGAAAGGCATCTGAAAACCAACCAGAGACCGTGAGGAGTCGCTCTGATGCGAAGAAGAGCAAAGTGAGATCGGGGTCAATGAGAAATCCGAAGACAG
This sequence comes from Dinomys branickii, assembly GCA_004027595.1. Taxonomy (NCBI): domain Eukaryota; kingdom Metazoa; phylum Chordata; class Mammalia; order Rodentia; family Dinomyidae; genus Dinomys; species Dinomys branickii. The sequence goes on from PVLD010021781.1 coordinate 6,237, forward strand.
CGCAAATGCCATAAAAAAACTCTTCACAGGAATAATGGAAGAGAACTTCCCAAGTGAGAATAAAGAATTTGACCTACAAAAAAATGAAGCTTAGAGAACTCCAAACAGCCATGACCAAGATAAAACTACATTAAGATGTATAATAATCAAGATTAGAGATAGTCAGTGCAAGAATAGGATATTAAAAGTTGTTACAGGAAAGAAACAGATCACCTATAGATGAAAGCTCATCAGAATCATGGCAGACTTCTCAACACCAACCCTCAAGTCAAGAAGAGCTTAGAGTGAAGTATTTCAAGTTCTGAAAGAAAACAGCTTCCAACCAAGACCAACATGTCCTGCAAAACTATCTTTCAAAATTAATGGAGAAATAAGAGACTTCCAGGAAAAGGAACAACTGAAGAAATTCATGACCTCCAAATCAACCCTCCAAAGGGTACTGAAAGATATTCTAGACAGAAATAAAAATGACCATAATTCCAACAACAAAAAGAAACCACCAAGCAGAGCAAGCAATTAAATGGAGAGGAAAAGCAGGGAACCAACAATCCTCAATGAGATACCAGCAAACAGAATGCAGCAAATCAGAAGATATATACCATGACCAAATAGGGCTCATCCTCGGAATGCAGGGATGGTTCAATAGAAAGAAATCAATAAATATAATACACCATATCAAAAGATCGAAACACAAAAATCACATGATCATCTCAATAGATGCATAAAAAGCTTTTGACAAAGTCAACACTCATTCATGATAAAAATCCTAGAGGGAATTGTAATAGATGATCTTTATTTCACTCTGATCAAAGCTATCTATGACAAACCAACAATCAATTTCATATTAAATGGACACAAACTGAAAACTTGGACTCTAAAATCAGGAACAAGACAAAGATGTGCACTATCACTACTCCTACTCAACATAGTTCAGGCAACATTAGCCAGAGAAATTAGATGAGAGAGAAATAAAAGGAATAGGAAAGGAAGGATAGGGAGGAAGGATAGGAAGGGAAGAAGTGAAATTACCACTATTCACATATGACATGATACTCTACATAGAAGACCCTAAAAGCTCCACCAAAAGACTTCTGGATATAACAACTAAATTCAGTAGAGTATCTGGATACAAAGTCAACACTTAAAAATCAACAGTATTCCCATACACAAACAACAAACTCACTGAGAGAGGAACTGGGAAAACCACATCCTTCATAATGGCATCCAAAAACATGCAATACTTAAGAATCAATCTAATACAGGAAGTTAAAGCTCTGTACACTGAAAATTACAGTACTCTGAAAAAGGAGCTTGAAGAGCATATTAGGAAATGAAAAGCTATCTCTTGCTCATGGATCAGAAGAACCAGCATATTGAAAATGGCCATACTTCTAAAATTATTATACAGATTTAAAGAAAGCCCAATCAAAACATCTTTAGCATACCTCATATAATTAGAGAAAACATTCCTACAATTCATTCAGAACCAGAAAAGACTTAGAATAGCAAAAGCAATTCTGGGCAGTGAAGGCAAGGCCTGAGGCACCACAATCCATGATTTGAAATTATACTACAAATCTACTGTGATAAAATCAGTATAGTACTGGCAAAAAACTCACACCAGACCTGAGGATCAATGGAACAGATTAAAAGATGCAGACACAACTACAAATCCACTCAGCCACCTTATCTTTGAAAAAGGAGCCTAACATACTCACTGGAAGAAAGCCTCTTTAATAACTGGGCCTGCAAAAACTGGCTCTCTACACGCCAAATACTAAAACTAAACCTATGTCTATTGCTATGAACTAAACTAAAGTCAAAACGGATCAAAGGTCTAAATATTAAAACAGAAACACTAAATCTACTGGAAGAGAAAGTGGGTAGAAATCTTGAAGCTGGAGGGGTAGACAGAGACTTCATAAGCAAAACCCAAACTGCATGATAAATACTTCAAAGAATCAACAACTGGTATCTCATTTTATTCAAAACCTTTTTCACATCAAAAGAAATCATCAACAGAATGAAAAGACAACCCATGCAGTGGGAAAATATTTTAGCCAACTGTCCCTCAGACAAAGGACTTAAATCTAGAACATATAAAGAATTGAAAAAAATCAGACCCCCACAATTGAAAGACCCAGTCCAAAAGTGGGCATCTGAGATGAATATGCGCTTCTCAGATGAAGAAATACAAATAGCAAATAAATGTATGAAAAGCTGTTCAATATCCTTGGTCATTTGAGAGATGCAAATTAAAACAACACTGAGATTCCATCTTTCCCCAGAAAGAAAGGCTATCATAAAAAATCAACCAGTAACACATGCTTGAGGAGCAGTGGAAAAAAGGAACATTTAGCTACTATGGATGGGAGTGTAGACTGGTGCAACCACTATGGAAATCAGTGTGGAGATTGCTAAATAAAAAACAACCTAGGATTAGAGATCCCATTCAACTTATCTATTCCCCTTCTGTGTATATTCCCAGAAGAATTAAAAACATCATACCTCAGTGATATATGTGCACCCATGTTTATAGTGGCACAATTTGTTATAGCTAAAGTTTGGAAACAGCACAAATGCTCATCAGTGAAGGAGTGGATAAAAAAGGATGTGATCTTTTTATACAATGGAGTCCTACTCAACTATAAAAAAGGTTAATCTCGAGCCCTTAATAGGTAAATGGATGCAACTAGAGACCATACTCATAAGTGAAATAAATCAGACTCCCGTGTGTAAACATTGTATTGTCTCCCTAGTGTAAGAAGCTGAGAGTAAATAAAACCCAAAATGTAGAATAGATATTGTAAAACAGGAAGAAACTGTTCAAAAGGAAAGAGAAACTGGGGCGGGGGAAGGAGAAAGGAAGGAAGGGAAAAGGGAAAATTATATGATAGTTAAGACGGGTATACAACTAATTTCTATTAGTTCGTTGAAAAAGAACATTTGTGCTTATGCTGTTTGATCAACTTTTCATGCGTATATCTTGTAATCTGTGCAACTGCTTTGAAGGTAACAATATACAACGTATTAACCATCCTTACTCTCCTACTGTCTTGTTTTGAAATGTTGTAACATTGCTTTTATTGTTTTTTCTCTTTAAAGTAAAAAAGATGACTCCTACCAAGAGGTTTTGGAACAAAATTTTCTACAGTATTTTTCAGTGAGCCTCAATTACTTTGTAAATAGAAAATTCAATTAAAAAATTAAAATTGAGGAAGTAACATCAGCAAGATGTTGAACAAGGAGTTTCCAGCCTTCACTGCCCTACAAATGCAACAATTAACCTGGCCCACAGACAGCTTTGGGAGGGCTCAGGATAAAATACAGAAGCTGCCACAATCCATTAAGACACAACATTCAAGGATGGCTCGTGAAAAGTACTGGAATTATTTTATATATCCTGTGCCACCCACACAGTGGAACACCACTAGGGCACAAGGGAGATCCCCACGATGAGCTCTCCCTGTGAAAGAGAAGACTATTAGCAGGACTCCAGCATTTCTGCCACCAAGAAGGTGGGGGACGGTGAGCCACCTTTTGCTTTCAAGAGCAATGACCTTGCAGTGTTCTCCTACAATGGATGACCCTGCCTGAAGTAGCTGCCCCAAGTCCTAACCACTGCGCTAATTGGGAACTAGAGCTACCACACTTCCTAACGTTGCCCTCACCCCTGTGGCTACAAGCCTAGTGCAGAACTCAAAAACTCTAATTAAAAAATCAGTAATGGAGTGGACTATGCCTTTTTCAAAGATACATGATGGCTAAAAAGTGTATAAAAATGGATTCAGCATCACTGATCAGCAGGCACATGCAAATCAATACCATACCCATACATCACCTCTCCCTCGTCAGAATGCCTGTGACCAAAAAGATAATGAATGTGGGGAGGATGCAGAGAGGAGGGAACCCTTGCACATTGTCGAGGGAATTCCAATTGGTACAGCTACTTTAGAAAATAGTATAGAAGTTCACCCCAAATTTGAAAAATAGAACTAACATATGACCCCTCCAACCCCTTTTAGGAAATGAAATCAGTATCATAAAGACTTCTCTGTACCTTCATGTTCACTTCTGCATTATTCATAGAGGCCCTAACATAGAAACAACTAAATGATTGCCAGTGGACAAGCGGATAAAAATATGACACGCATACGTAGATGTACATAGATACAGATGTGCACACGCACGATGGGATATTATTCAGCCTGAATACAGAAATTATGCCATTTACAATAACATGGATGAACAGGGAAGACTTATGATGAGGGAAACAAGACAGAACAAAACAAAATGGAGACAGCGTGACTTTACTCACATGTGAAATCGTGAACAGGGAGACCTATAGTAGCACAGTGTACAGTAGAGGTTGCCAGCTGCTGGGGACAGGAGTGGAAAACAGGGAGATGTAGGTAAGGGCTACGAATTCCCAGCTATGGAAAATGAACTAGTTCTGGAATCAGACAATGTGTGTCCAGTTAGTGATACATTGTTAGATGCCAAAAGTCTGCTAAACGGGGGTGTTGGGGGGATTCTCATCCAAAAAGAGAAAATAAGCATGCGAGTTGATGGACATGTCAATTAGCTTCATAGTAGCAATTATTTCGGTACATATATATCTCAGAACTTGAAGATGTACACCTTAAGTATATACGATTTAAATTGGTCAATTATCTCTCAGTAAAGATGTAAAACAGTTTTTAAAATGCATGTTACATTGTTTGTACCTACTGCAGACAGAATAATAATCATATTGAATACCATGTACACAGACAGTATTTGCACTGCAAAATGTTTTTCTTTATTTCATAGGATTCCTCGTTTCATTTCTAAGTAACATTCTATTTTCCCACATGATATGCTCTTTTGATTGAACTTAATAGCTCATGTGTAGTCACAAAAGAGGCTTTCCCTCTCAGTGTCTGTACAGACAGCACACAGATGGCATGTATCTCTCTCAGCTGCTTACACATATTTCCTGAGGAGGGAACAAGTAGCTCCACAAACCTAATGAGGCTGAGTATTTCTGAGGCTCCACCTGATGCCCACAGCACCTGTTGGGGAGCTGGTGGCAGGAGGCAATTCTTTGTCTTTAGGATAAAGGTGTGCACGAAAGGAATCTAGCCAGCAGAGGGACTGTGACATCCTACTGTGCTCAAGCTGTGGAGTGGATTCCCCAAGCAGGGCGAGGGTGAGGACACTGGTAGCAGGGCAGAGAGGGCTCTCACACCTGGCTTCAGTGCAGGAATAAGGTCTGAAATGACTCTGGGGTTAACTGAAACTGTGTCTACATTTTCAAAAAAAAAAAACACATAATGTTCCTCTTTTACTGATCATCAGGAGTTTGTATTTATCTTATAGTGCTTTTCAATTTTTGATCCACTCCATTGTATTCACTGGGGGCCCGATCTATGCAGAAGACTCACTGCTCTGGCAGATATAAACATGTGTGTGGATAAAATCCCTGCTTTCAGAAGCTTACAAGTCAGTAGTGTTGTTAAGGCAGATCCTCACACAATAGTTTATATCATATTAAAGTAGCTCCCATGTATCTTTCATCTACCTGTATCTCACCCAATACCTAGCAGTAAAGATATTTCAATGCTAAATGTCATTGTTATTACTCTTTTGATGTTATCTCATTCATTGCTACAAAAGTTCAGTAGTGTCTGTTTTTCAGTGAACGCCCAGACTCTGACATGAAAAATATATATATCTTCATAATTAGTGATTGTATAATTTGCCCATTCATTTGATGAATCCAGATGCCTTCTGATAGTTTCATACTTCAGCAGATAATCTATGACAAAGTACCTCTAGAAATGTTAACTTGTCTTGCCACGCCCAGCATCTAGTAAGGAACTTCTTGTCTTCCAGCTATGTTATTTGTACTTTTCATAGAGGTAAATTTTGTGTATATATATATATATATATATATATATATGAATCCTATCCCCGCCCTCAAGAACCATTCAGCTAAGCAGAGGAAGTAGGTAGGTATGCACTCATTTTTGTACCCGCTTGAAATAAAACACTTAGGAATTCATATTATCGTGGAAGTCATTTGGATCTTTGAATACTTGGCCTTCGAATTCCATCTGGCTCTGTAAAACAAAAGTGCTCAACTTAGTACAACTTCTGCAAAAGGGAGAACAAAACAAAACACTGGGTATGTCTTTCCCGTGTTTCTAGAGAGACAAAGAAATGAGGGAGGCGGGTGTTGTGAACTTCTAGTGTCCATGTGGTTTTTTTTCCTCATTGATCTGGTCAGTGCTGACTAAACTCCAAGTGTGACACTTGGTTCTGGAGCCACAAAGATGAATGAGACCCTGTGCTCCAGCTCTCTAAGAGCCTCCAGCTTAGTGGCAGAGATCAGCCAGAACCTGGGAGACAAGATAGGCTGTGAGGACTGTGAGATGGGGCAGCTTGCAGTGGCCTCTGAGAGTCCAGGAGGAAGGATCCAGGCACAGCCAACCATGGAAGGGCAGGAGCAGGATAAGGCTTCCTTGGCAGGAGAAGGCAGGTGGCCAGAGTCCGGAAGCAATGTGGTTTAGTGGCACAAAAACCCAGTGCCTTCGTGGGCCATATCAGGAAGGAAGTTGGTGTGAACTCAGCATCAGGAGCATCAGAAGTCCATGATAGTGTAGGTTTTAAATTGGAGAGTTCTTTCTAGAAGCTTGGCAGAGAAGGGGAAATCTTTTAGGCTGCAAATAGAAGTAGCTGTGGAATTAAACTAAATTTTTCTTCCCTGTTGCCCTTTTACTCTTCCATCCTTTTTCCTTCCTTCTCTTTGTTTTGTTTTTCAGATGGCGCCATTTTAGGTCTTTTAGAATCCTGATGGGAAGATTTTCCAAGAGAGGTCAGAGGTTGGATGATGAGTTGAGTAAAGGTAAAGGTAGATGATGAAGTACTTTTGGGGCAGAAGAGAAGGAGGAGGAGGGAGATGGATCCGTATCTCTCCATCGGATGCTGCTAACATCCACCTACCCACCCACAGAGCCACTTACCCTTCCATCATTTACTGGGTGCCTACTTGGTGCTACACACAAAATGTGGGGAAGCAGAGAGAAAAGAATCCAGTTCATGACTTCAGGGAGCTCACATGTGTGTGGTGGGGTGGAGCATAGGTAAAGAAGGACATATTTTTTAGATAATGGAAAGAACCACAAAGTAAAAGAAAGCATCATTAGGGGACGGCATGAGTAAAGTAGCTAAGGTGGTTGAGATGAGGCACTGCGAGGAAGTGACATTGGACCAGAGACAAGATGAAGGGGGAGACTGAGACCTGTAAGGCCTGGGAAAAAGGCACTGGGGCAGAGAGACCGCAAGTGTAAAGCAGAGTGGGAAGGAAAGGAAGACAGTGGGGTGCAGCTCTGGGGTCGCAAGAGAACGAGGAAGTGTGGGAGGTGTGGCTGGACAGAGGAAAGGGGGCCACTGTGTCCTCTTTGGATGCCACTAGGGGCTTTCCAGCAAGGGTCGGGGCATGGAGCATCTGCATTTTTAAATATAGCTGGTATTGTGGAGAAAAGGCAGTAGGGGACCGCAGTGCAGCGAGAAACAGAATGACTCTGGCTAGGTGACAGATAAGGTGCTTTGATTAGCTCAGTGGCAGAGAGATGTGTGGAGAAAAGGTTATAATCAGAGATATATTTTGGAGGAGTAGCTAAGAGTGTCACAGAATGGCTCCTCAGTTTCCAGCTGAGCAACAAGGTACACTGGGGCTCCATTTAATGACAGGGGAGACTCGAAGAGGGGCAAGTTTAGGAGGAAACCCAGAATTCACTGAGGTTATCTAAGGGAATATGTGGAGTAGACAGCTAGAGGGACAAATTAGAGATTCAGGGAATAGTGCTATTAACAAATCATGAATCACATCACTTAACCTGCGTAAAGCCCCAGGGAATCAGTGCTTTCGAGATAAATCTCAACCTACACAGGACGTGGTCCTTCTGGAAGCCACCTCCTCCCTCCCTGTCTCGAGCACCCGGGTGCCCTTCTAAGACAGACACGTTGTTGTATCTTGCTCACACGTTCTCTTCCACACTCTCTCTACCTGTGCCACTCCTTTTGCTTAGATTATTTCCTCTCATTTGACCTGGTTGTTCTTGGAAACCGGTCTTTCTGAGAAGCCTTCCTACACCACACTCATTCCACAGATTGATGGTGATGTCCTCCTTTTTGCCTCTCCCCAGGATCCACACATACTTCCACAGATTCTGGCCCAGAGCCCCTAGAATCTTCTACTACTTAGTGGATGAACACGAACACGTTGTCTAAACTCCACACTTGTCAGACTTAGTTTCCAGATCTGTAAAATGAGGACAATCATACTACTTACTTTACAGGTTTGTGAGAGGGGTTAAATGAGGTGATATGGGACATAGTGCTTATGAAGTTACCTGGCAGAGATGACACACCACACATCAGTAAATATTATAATAATACTCATCATGCTGTTCCATAATTATTTTCATGTTGGTTTTTGCGCTTGAATGCAGCCGTTGAGCCTTTCATCTGTGCTTCTGGCCCATGGAGTAAGCCTTGTCAACAGTGGCTAACATCAACAATTTCAGGAATGAAAAACAGAACACTGGGCTACAGTCACCCTGTAAGATGGCAGCAGGCTCCTCTTTAGTGGTCTTTCTGTATTTAGAAGCTATGCTCTCTATGTGTAAATTTAATTCTTCCTGTATATCATTCACCAAACCAAAACGTTCTGTGTTGTTTCTCCTAGATCATATTTCAGTATGGCTACATGAAAGTAATACTGTTACCTTTGGATCAGGCAGACATGGTCCAAAGGCTTCCAGAAGAAGAGCCTCTTCCCTCACAGCTTTCTCATAGTCTGCAAAAGACAACTTCCCATCATGGTCATGGTCCTGGGGACAGGAGGGCGGGAAGCAGCAATGCGTCAGTCAACATGAAGCTTACCACAAATGCATACTCTTTTCATAATCAAGTATTAATAGAAGGAAAGTGTTAAAAAAGTAAGAGATTAGCTTATGAAATTGAAATGAAGTTTTTTGGGGGATGCTGTGGATGAAATTGGGGGCCTTGGCATGCTGGGCAAACTCTAGAATGGGTCAGGCCACCAGTCCAAAAGAAGTTGTAGCATTATGATTAAGAGCACAGTTCAAGCACTACATTTAATTAAACAAGAAAATTACAATTATTATAGTTTGAACTTTGTTTATAGTCCATATGTAGCCCATAAATTTCATTAGAGATCTTCAAATCTCCATACTTACCATTTTCTTAAGTGTTATTTCAACCAAATCTTTAATTCCTTCATCCGGGTCTTCCTCCGATGGCTGTTTGAGAAGGCTGTTCTTTAGCATGTGAAACATTTCCTCCTTTGAAATGAAGCCATCACCATTCAAATCAAACACTTCAAAGCAATCTTTAAAAAAGTAGGTTATGAATTTGATTTTGCTGCTAGGGTAACATTTTCTCTGACCAAGTTTTCAGGGCCAATATCTATCTATCTGTTGAACCCCATCAATCTCATTGCCATCTGATTTTCATAAGAAAGGTCATTGTGTACTAGTAGAATATATTCAATAACTATTGGAAAAAGTTCTCTTACCCTTAGTTATGAAGAGTCACACCAAAGAACAATTACTTGGATATTTCCACCTTGCAAGTCTTAAAAAGCTAATTAAAATAAGACTTTTCAACAGAGTTCATCAGAATAAATTAAGAATCAAGTAGAATCAGAGCAGTTAAATTACTTTCCTCTGGTTTGATGGCTACACTCCAAGGAACATTAAATACTTGTACAGAAATGTATTCAGTACATGTATAATTAGAATGTTTAGTAATGTGTATGTCATCTTCCTTGGCGTGCATCATTTCTCACAATTGCTTGATTTTCCTTTTTATGGATTTTTTTTTATTCCTTGTTGACTTCCATTGTCTCCAGTAAGAAGTGATGTGAGAATTCAAAGCAGGCAAGCAACCAACCAACCGAACAAGCAGCCAGTAAACCCACTTAGTTGGCTGGCTGGGGGATGGCAATAAGTGTTTTCACTATATTAATTATATACAAGCCAGTAGGGTAAGCGAAGTTCTTACATTTCATTTTTTCTTCCAGAGATCCTCGAAGAAAAAGTGATAACCCATGAACCCATTCTGTCACGCTGACAGTGCCATCACTGTCTCCATCAAACCCTCGGAAGACTAGAGAGGAGAGAAGGAGAGAGAGAGAAGATACTTGTGCTCCCTGCAGTTCCCCTTACGGTATCTACAGGGCATTACTCTCTGCTTCTTTCCTTTCCTTTTCTTGTCTTTTTGAGACAGGGTCTCGCTATGCAGTTCAGGCTGGCCTTGAGCTTATTTTGCAGTCCAGGCTGGCCTCGAACTCTCAATGATCCTCCCGCCTCAGCCTCCTCAGTGCTGGGATTACAGGTGTGCGCCACCACGCCTGGCTTTGCATTGCATTACTTCTATTTAAAATCAGAGAAAACTTCACAGTCCCACAGCTCCATGTCCTCATTTGACGGAGGAGGAAACTAAGACATAATGAAGTCAGAAAACTCTTTTAGCATTCAAGTTTCCTCTTCATATTTTGTGGAAACAAAGAATATTCTGAATATCTAAATATAAGAAACTAATTAATAGTGATACATTTGTACATTAAATACGCTACTTATATTGGGAATGTTCAATGTATTAATATGAAATATATAAGTTTATATTTTGTTACTCAAGACAAGTAATATATGGGAAGATCGTATCATAGTTTTTATTGAGTTATTGTCTAGGATGTAAGGAAATTTAAGTATCCTTTTAAAGCTATTGTATTTATTTTATTTACTAAGTAGAAGAAATATTTGGGGTCTTTTGACATAAAATAAGGGAAACTTATCTCCTCAACTTGACCTTGTCGTCTTTTAAATACACAAAATAGGTAAACTGTCACTTACTCTTCTATGAGCTTTGGAAAATTAAACTTTTATATTCATATAAAGCTGGAAATGTTGAGCATTAAACATCCTACCAAGAGCATGACCAAACAACAAACTTTTGCACCCCATCTGTGGCTGGGTTTAACTGATTTCTTACCTCTATCCATAATCATGTCATCCGTCATTCCAAATGTCACGTGCAGAATGTTCCGAAATGCATTGCGATCTAGTCCAATGACTACCCCTGGCCGCTCTGTTACTTCTCCCACTAAGTTATAGAAAAGCTTTATAAGACAGTTCACTTCAAATTTATTAACTGTAAAATAAGGAAATTAAGACTTAACAAATGTACTCATTAAATCTTTAAATGATAACTTAAAATTTGCATGAATGAATTTACACACATGCAGCATCAAAGACATCAGATATGTAACTGTTCCTAGATTATCCTATTTTAAGTTTCATGACACTTAAGTTAATGGGCGATAATGGCCAATGATTCTCCAAAAAGAAGCAGGATTTCTTCCAAACACAAGTTGAATATGAAATAGACCTAAGTTCAATCGTGTTTAGGAAAAAGGAAAAAATTAGCCAAATAACCTAAAGAATAATTTTGGTGTCAGTATAAACTCGACAAGGCCAGTAGAGAAATGATTCAAAACAAGAACAGTTATATATAAGAGTGGTAACTTATTTTTAAAACTAAAATTTGGATTATAGACATTCTTGAGACTTACAATTTAGCTTTCTGGTGGAAATCAATACCAGGCTCCTGAAAACTAAGTGATGGTTCTTATTTCACTTACTCTTTGTGACTTACAAACTACATTTTTGGAAATTAGAATCATCTATTTTTCAATAAGGAAGTTTTAAGCATATTCTACCACCCAATATGGTGTCCATTATGGATTACGTGAAAAAAAATTAACTGTGCAACTATTTAGTAGTACTTTAGAGGAAAGACATTTATATTTAAAGGATGTATATGCAGAAAGATGCTTGTACACACGATTGCGTAAAGGATAGTGTTTGTTAGTATTTATAAACACTGAGGTAATTATTAGTTTTCCAACAGTCTTCTGAGGTACATAGGTAGAAGGTTACTGCCTGACATGGAGAATATAAAAATGACCCTAAATATGAAGCACAGATGGAAGACAGGGAAAATTTTATTGCAGACAAAATTATGGTTGAATGTTTTCAGAAACAAGGACCAAACCTTTGTGCACAGATGCGAAAACAGCACAGAGGAAGAGAGAAATTATGTATCATCCTAGGGGTCAGAACAGTCTTGAGTGTGATTTCTGATTTCAAAACCATATTTTAAGAGAAAGACTTAATATTTTGGAAGTGGGAAGGTATAGCAAATGAATTAAATAGTGGACAAGAATATAATAGTTATACTTTCAAATAAAAACACTAAAGTAGTTCTTTAAAAAAGTTACACACAGGATTACCAAATGGTCCCATCACTGTATCTCTGAGCATAGCCACATAAGAATTAAAAGCAGGTTAAAAGCCAGGTTGTAAGTACTTCAAAGTTGATAATATTGCATCATAGTGCATAACACAGTAGCAAGAAGACAGAAGGAACCCTAACGTGCGTTGTTGGAGGAAGGGCTGAACAATGTGCACGTCTCATGCAACACGACATTATCTGATCTGAAAGGAAAGGAAAACTATTGTGTGCTCCATACTGGACAAAGGCTTTGGAGCAAAGTGAAACAGGCCAAAGGGAAGAGGGCAAATAGTGTATGATTCCACTCATACTCAGGCCAAATGCACAATGGCAAAAGAAGAGGCTGAGAGGAGGAGCAAATGAGGAAGTGATTGTCTATTCCTGGAGGGGTTCAGTTGTAGAAGACGAGAAAGTTCTAGAGATGGATGTGGTGGAAGCTACATAACAGTGTATGAATGTACAGTCATTGCCCCTTCTCCAAGGTTTTGCTTTCCAAGAATTCAGTTAGGCCAAGTCAATCAATGGAAAAATTACAGAAATGAATAATTTCTGTTTTAAATACTTCGGTATTCCCTATATTGCTCTGTATTATTATTCGTTACTGCTATTAATCTCTTACGTGCACAGTGGTAAATTAAATGTTATCATAAGAATATATGTGTAGGATAAAATATGGGTCTGTTACTATCTATGGTTTCAGACTTCCCCTGGGAGATCATGAAACATTTCCTAAACATAAGGGGGAACTTCTATACTTAATTTCTATGCATAAATGCACTTTAAATGGTTAAAATAGTAGATTTTACAATATACATAACATACACATATGTGCACATGTACATGGAAAGCTCTTTAAAAACTGAAGATCTGTTAGTGGTTGGGGAAGAAAGACCTACATGAAAAGTAATGTGCTCTGTTCATGTGCATGAAATGCTAGCTGAGAATATGTTGATTAGCCAAGTTTCCATTTCAACTGAAATAAAAGTTAAAAAAATTAGTTTAATTTATGATCCAAAGAAACAAAGGATATCCAGGAATAAAATGTTCTTGTAGAAATGACTACTTAAATTCTAGAACACTAGAAAAAATAGCTTTTCATCCTTCTGGAATGTTGTACATATGTTGTGCAGATCATATCTGTAGAACTGTATAATGGTGCATCACTTAGATGGTTGGGTTAGATCTTTCGCCCTGGCTCAACAAAGTGTATCGATTTCATCCACGTATTATCATATGGCAACTAAACAGAAATTTGACTTTAGGCATAAGTCTTCTCTTTAAACAAATTTTAAACTATTATCCATCCTGACTTGCAACTATTCCTATAGAATGTAGTAACATTTACTTTGAATGAGTAATCACCAAGCTTTGAAAGGCTCACTTAAAAATTTTGTGTAAGAACAAAAATCAAGAATTCTTATTTTCCTGAGAATTTTTTCCCTTATCTTTAAATACATGTCCTCACCTTTCAGTTGGTCACAGAATGTTTATTTGCAATGCATTGCAATTTTACTGAACAGAGACTAAAGAAAAAAATCAGTTTTGTGTACAGAAATCATTGCATTGGTTATGAGAATTTACCAAAAATATTTACTAGATTTTTTAAGAATATCTGGTTTTTCCCCTAAAAATGAAAGTGTGTTAAGAAAAACAGCAGAAAAAAATCCTCCTCAAATTATGGTAATCACAGTAACACCTTGAATTACAAAACGCCTTTTTACAAACAATTTTTAGATGCTTATATTCACAGGAACTTTTGTTTATGGTATCACTCCATTAGGTTTTTTCTTTTTTGTACCAGGAATCAAACTCAGGGTCTTACGCTTGCCAGGCAGGCACTTGTGCCACTGAGCTATATCCCCAGTGGCATCACCCCATTAAGAGAACATTTACCACTCATCATATCAGATACCGATGATAATGACGAGGCACTGGAACCCATAATCTCCAGAACTGTATGAAAACACGTCCATTCCCCTTCTTGTACACACTGGGCATGTTTCAAGGATTATAGTTTCTCTAGTTTTTCCAAAGGGCCAGTAGTTTTGCAGTGAGCACAGTGTCCAAGCTTGCACACCAGGAAGTGTCTTCCTCATCTCAACCACACCCTGGGTTCCTAGCCTAAGTACAAGTTCTATGTGGATTTGAATACAATCCAAAATTGACCTATGAAGTTCACATGTGAAATTACAGCAGGTATCTCTAATAAGTACTTATCTTGTACTTATCAAAGCCTCCCTTATCTTTCAACCCCATTAGCAATTGGAAAGCAGAAGTCTAAAGTTGAGAACAGATTCTTTACCGTGTGTTTAGCTTCATGAGTCCATTTGATTTCCACAATAATCTTGCTGAGTCACAGGTTTCTGTGCCATTTCAACTCACCTTTCCCAATGAGGAGCACAGGGTGATAGCTGTTTCCCCCAGTGCATCTCTTGGGAAGCTTTCAGAATTTAAATCTACCAATTTATTTTGTTCTAGGGAGAGTTAGAAAGCAGGCTAGGGTCTACATTGTACGTTAGTTATGCTACTTTTCTGAGGCCTGTGGTTTTGGCTACTTCTTTATGATCAGACTGAGGCTAAAACCACAGGTCTTGTGGGCACATAATCGTCTCGTTTCTGCAACGTGTAAATAACCTGGGGGAAGCGTCTAAGTAGCAAGTTAAGTGCACGAGAGTGTAGGTAGCACAAGATGCCTGCATGGATAATTTCTTAAGGTCCTGAGCATGGGTTCCTGCCCAAAGAAGCTAGCTTCCAGGGACAGGATTCTCTTCCAGACTTCTCTTTTAGGGGAGCGAGGTGGAGGGCGTTCCATCAGCACATGGGTCCTAGAAGCAGGAAGCAGCCATAGCAAGGGAATTAGCTCTAGGTCAGACACCTGGCCCAGGACTCCAGGCTAGTCCAGCACTTGATTCTTACTTACAATGCCTGCAATTTTTAGTTAAGGTGTCCGCCAATTTCTGCAGCTTCTTTCGATTCATGCCGGGTGCTAATGGAATCCTGGCGCCGCTGGTGTCTCCGGGAGCGCGGCTGCTGGAACCCTTGTGAGTCCAGGAACTGGAGCAGCGTGGCAGGGTCTCTGTTGCCTAGAGCTTGCGTTGCTTTAGCAGACAGTGTGACCATAGCAACGGCTGAGTCCTCCGCCGATTGGCTCCTGGGCTAGGATACGCAGAGCACCTAAGTGGCCCTTATACACGGAACAGCCATGGCAACGGCTGGGCCGGCCGCCGATTGGCTCCCAGGAATGACACGTACACGCCCAACACACAATGTGACCATGGTAACAGTTGAAGGCAGGCGATAGGCCGGCAATTGGCCGCTCTGGCTGGGAGCGTGGTGCCAGAGTGCTGTCCCAATTGGAGTGTTTCACCCAGGCACGTTGCAGCAGAATTGGATTGCTAATGTTGGAGTTTTGATTTTCAAACGTCACTGTCTTTTGAGTTTACAAGCCCCCCTCTTTTGCAGCGTACATTGTGAAAGTGTGCAAAGTATGGTGTACTCCTTGTCTGGGAGATGGTTTGGGCGATGAGTGTCACACCTCAGGGATACTGAAGTTCTTCAGGGAGATGAGAGGGATGTTGGATGTGCTTCATGAAATAGCAGGCGTGTATCAAGACGTTTGTTTTTTTCCCTGCCTTGGGCCAAAGGATGGAGAGTTTAATTTCGGGGAGAACTACTTGGGAATCTGGCTCAAAATGTCTTCATGTTTTTGAGATTAAGAGGAAATTAGAGTCGTTTTCTTTCTCTCCTCCACAGGCTACCTTGTTTTTTTAGAGGTGGAGGTTGTCAGCAGAATTGAGAAAAGTCACTGGCAAGTTTTGAAACAGGCTCACTGCCTTGTGGTGTGGGGTACAGCCTATCTTTGGTTTTCTGGAAAATCTCGTTCAAATGGATGCTTTGCGTATTTAAAAGACAGGTTCTGTGTCTGCAAAACAACGCTCCCCCAATAGTACTTGAATTTATGATGTGAGAGGACTTTCTTCTTTTCTTTACTGCAAATGGGATAATCTGTTTGAACTGACAGCAATAGAATGTGCTCACTCAGATGCAAAAACCTACATATTCTCCAGAGCTCCTATTTGTTTAACTTTGGTGGGGGAAATGCCTTCAGAATACAAGCTAGTCTGCAGAACACATGCAGTATACATACGTATAATATATAACATAGAGACAGTCCTCTTCAGGCCGAAAGCTGTAACATTTGCCACCCCAGAGTAACAGTCCAAAACGAAATAGTTCCAATGTTGAAGTCTCTTGTTTTCTTTTGCTGTTTCATTCATGTGTGGAATGAAAGATTTGGTGGTGTTTGAAACTGGAGCCAAGGATGCTTGGTGAAATTGGAGGCTGGTGTTATTGTAAAGCAATTTCCCTGAGAAGAGTTCATCAGTATGGAATGATGGCTGTTATGAGTTTGCAAAAGGACTCTGGTTAAGCAGTATGACTATGTGTCCACGTATCTAGAAGCTGAGAAACTTCTGAGATGGAAGAGAACAAGTGGGAAAGACGGGGCACATTCTAACTACATTTACCTCTGAATGCTTAGTGGTTTCTGTTACTGATAGAGTTGGGGCAAATATTAAAGTCTTAGATGCTGTTGCATTTCTCATTTCAAGACAGGGAGTAGGCGGTTGTCAGTAGTTAGTAGGAGAAGGAGGAGCATATGTGCATATAAGGTATGTTGAGGGTTGCCTTGTGCAGCATCTTGGAAACAAGCCTCCACTGGTGGTGCCCACTGATGACCCTGCCTAGGCAGCCTGGGGGCCAGAGTACCATGGGTGCTTTCTGGAGAGTACCTACAGGGGAAATACACAGTGATTACCAGGAACAATCAGCTATGTTCCTATAAAGTGGAAAGTCACTGTAGGGGCAGTGTCATAGCCCACTGCGATTAAAGTCTTAGCTTGTGAACACTCGTGAGGCATTGCCTCTCCGTTGCCCCTTTTCCCTAGTTCTTTCTTCCATGCTATTCTTTTGGTTAAAAGGTGGGGATGAACTGTTGTGTAAAGAAACACTTCTCTGAGAGCAAACTATGGAGTTGCACTTCACATGAAGCTTTACAAACCTTTGTCAGGGAGAGTGCATCATTTATTTGAGGCATGTTTGGTCAACATATGGGTAAACGTCAGAGCTTTCATTATATTCTTGTGAGATCTGAAAACTTAATAATTTTACAGTTTAGAAACACACTGCAAGCCTGATAGAGTCACCTTTCAAGACAAAACTGAAATTTCTATTTGTAGCTTTTGGTTGCTTGTGCTGAGTAGACACAGGATTGCTTTCCCTCATGGGCTTTCTAAGAGTAAGGCAATTAAGTCTGAATAGTTACCTCATATCAAATCAATCAATAATGGGATAATAAAACATTGTGTTTAATTTGTATTGGACACAATTTTTACTGTGCATGAAATGATCATAGAAATTTCCAAAATTCAAGCAACCTTGAGATGGATGCTTTTGTAAATACAAAAGTACATTAAAGTGCCTATTAATGCTATAGTGTTTCCTTTAATTTTGTGGGCAAAACAATCTTTCCTTTGACTCACCATGTGTTGGAATGTTGCCATGATAAACAACTTGGACCTCGACCTGATGAAAGTGTTTTCCTTAACATAGACCTTTACGGGGAAGGTTGTGTAGGAAATGACATCATACAGCTGATGTCCAAGTGCAGTGCATTACAAATCTATTATGAAATAGATTTAACAAAAGGAAATTAGAGAGATTAGTTCCCCACATCACCTGAGTTCAGATGTGCTGGTTTTATTTTGTAGAGAAAGTGATGAAAATTTTCAAGTTAAGTTTATCCAAATGTTTGACTGGTTGTGTCTTCACAGCTATCTCTGGCTATGTTCCCCTCAGCTTCCTGCTTTAGTGACGAACTACTTTCAGTACCGTAGCCCACTGAATGCTGTCACCTCAGGACTTGGGAGTATTTTTCTCTCCCTGCACCCTCAATTGCTATTCTTCAAAGAGCTCTTTAACTTCTCTAGGGTAAGTGAATGCCTGTTGCCTGCTTGTTCTGTGCTTAGGATTGTTTCCCTTCTAGGCTGTGCCACTGTGTGGAAGAAATTCACTTGTTCTTTCTAATATCTTCCCTGTAGTAGACCATAAATTACATGATGTTGCACAATTTACTCTTATATTTTAATCACTTTATCTCTGTGTCTGTATAGCAATCCTTTGTCTATACCTCTGTAGTTTAACAAGACATTCCAGGTTGAATCTTCTGTATTAATGGAAATTGGTGGGAACAGTGCCAATTTCCCTGCAGCACCTGGTCTCAGGGAGCCTCCTGAATTCAGTGGAGTATCTGGGATGGAGTGTTTCAGCTCTCTCCTGAAAAAGAACTGGAGGAAATAAACAAGTTTCTTTAAAATTGACTTTTCCCCAAAGCACACACACAATATTCACTAGTGTTAACAAATTTCTGCACTTCTTTCCATAATAAAGAGATCTGTGGATAAAACAAATGCCCAAGGTTTACTGTTATAGTTTGTGTCTGGGTGTCACCCCAAAGACAGTTGCAGTCATGGGGTGGGCTTTTACAGTTTATGATTGATTGGGCATGAGTGTTACACTTGCCCTGGGCAAATAGTGTGCATATGTAAGGGAGAGGAAGAGGCTGCCTGAAGCCAGTCCTCCCTTTTGCTATCTTCCACCACCATGAATGGTTGCCCTCTGCCATGTGCCACTCTGCCTTGGAGCCAGCCAAGCATGGACTGAAGCCTCCACAGACTGAGATAAATAAACCCTTCTTTCCTTAATTCTGGGTGTCACGTATTTTGTCTCAGTAACAAAAGAAAAGTAACCAAGACATTTACTACAGAGGTTTTACATGTAAATTGCAATATAATAATTAAGATGTGGTCTGCATTAAGTAATTATTATGATAACTATGAAGTTAGCAGGTTGAGAAAAGAAATTCCTTTCTCTAGGGCTGCTAGAGCCCACTGAGAAATCCTGTGGGATTTTCCAGGTCAGATTCTACTGAGGGCTTGGCCTTGAGCACCCATAGCAAGTGTTATGGAAGCTGGGCTGTCTACACAGTGACCTCAGGGACAGCAGATATCTGTCCTTTCTGACCAACCAAGTGCAGCCAACACCCTGGTTCTTGATTACTTAAGAATTGCCTGTTCCCAAATAACCTAACCCGTTCTTAGCCTAGACCACTCCAACCCTTCTCAACTGTGCTCCACAGAAGCCCCTTCACTTGTCAGCGTTTATCTCACAAGCTCCCTCTCCGCGCTCGTTCTCTGACTCTGGCTGTCTCTAAAGCTACATCTTGTGGAGATATTCTCCAGCGAAAGCCACCCATTTCCTCATACCTCTACCCTGATGGCCAGAAGGAATGTAGAACTTTTGTGACCTTGAGTCACTTTTCATCTTTCCTTTGCGTTGAAGTTTCCCAGAAAGTGTAAGCTATGCTTGCTAGGCTACACCACTCCCTTTGTCTATCTGCTGTGCATTTGCCTAGTTCCTGCAGTGGTCCATGCTGTCCATCTTGTGCTTCTGAAAACCCTCTACAGGGTTGCGACAGACATCCAACCACGTCTCCCTCCTGCTTAATATTCAAAAGTCTTCCCGGGGCTTTCAGGGAAAGTACCTGTGGGGAAGGGACCAGTTTAAGCCTTGCAGTGTGGTTTTCACTGTTCATCAGTGTCTGGCCACTGCCAGGCTTGGAAACAACTTCTCTGACCTCTTCCTATATCCTTAAGAGTTGGAGCTCAAGCACTCACCCCAGATCATGAGGTTCACTGGGGACCTGGAACTAGTCAGAATAACACACAAACCACATGAGGCCATGATCCTCACCCTGCAGGCATTTCTTGATAGAAAGGTAAAATTACTTTCTGTCTCATTTTGCCCACCAATATCTGGGATTTGTACAAACTTTTATTCACACTTACTTCTACAGGCAGAGAAGATTTAAATTTAAAAAGTTGGACTTCCTTTTCTTTATTGATCTCTTCTCCTTGGTAATTCTTAAAATAAAATTAAAGCTGATATCCTCCACTTTCACTGCTCTTCATGAAGTTGAACCTTGTGAAAACATCAGCAAGTCACTGCTGACCTACAAAGAAATGAAATTTCATATCGACAAAATGTGAGGTTGTCTCTCTTCACATTTATCCAGTATTTCAAGCTAAGCAAAATAAAAGTTTCATCTGCACATTTAAGGCAATTACATTATCCTCCAATCACTCAAATTCCCCGTAATTCCCATTCTAGATTTATGGTGTGCTATAGGAAGGAATGTGGAATGTTTTTCTCTCAACTTGTTGCCGTTCTTGGCGGGGAATACCAAATGGCCTCGCTCTGTTCTCACTGCTCCTGACTTAGCTGCCATTACTTTGGGTGGGAATGGTTAACACAACCAACCCAGTAATAATATATTTTTTGATTTTAATTAAAATTGACACTGCCAACCAGCGATGTAGACTGCAACTTGTCTATCGCTAGAGAAATGTAACCATGAGTAAAAAAAATCATCTTCCTGTCTGGATTTTATCTGTAACAGTAGGCCACACTTATTCTAAGGGACATTTTGTTTCTAGTACTATGTAGAAACACTGGCAAATGAAGAAAGGCAATGTTGCATTCAGAAATTTAGAAGGGATTCGGCCAACATTGTTTTCTTTATATTTATGAATATGTCCTCAGTTTGTTTTAGAGGGGTCTTTTTATAGGATGCCAAGTCCCAAGATCACATGCTAAGTGTTGCACTTGCTGCATTCCTTTGTCCATTTAGACAATAGCTTTAGGTGTCTACTATGAGCAAGGCATATCACGCTGCTATGCGCCAATGAGTTAGGCTTGGACCTTGCCTGCTGGGTGGTGATGCTCTGTGTAGGTACATGGTACAGGGGTATGTGTATGAGTTTGGGATGATCATTCTCCACCCACTTCAGGCCCACATCACTAGTGTGTATCCACTAGTCCACACACTGCTCCAGACAATGTTTCCTAAACACTAGAGTATGAGGAGAGACAACTTGTTCATTCATTAAGATGTGATGATGAGACAGAATGTGATAGTGTGTTAGTATAAAAGGCAAGATGAGAGGTGTCAGGGCCTTGCAACTCTTACCACAAGGTGCTCTGACATAGTGTCAAAATTAATCCAATGCAGAGCAGACCTGGGACATGCTATGGGTGCCTTCTTTCTACAATGCCTCTTCAGTGTTCTTATTTATCCTCTTAAAACAAGGGCAATTGTCAGGTTTTTAAGATGACAATAGAGAGGATTATATGTCCATTGCACTGGACCCAACCATGAGCCAAGCCTCTGCTAGGACACAGAGGTGCAATGCTAAGCAGGCAGAGACATTGTTCATCAGTGAAAAGACAGATGCTGATTAAGTATTTGGAAACAAGTAGATAATCACAAGCTGTGTAATTATCATCAGAGGCTATAATCACTTTTTATTAAACGTGATTATGGGTAGACTAATATGAATAGCATGGTGACCCAAATAGTTACCTCCAGTTCGTTACTTTGCAATGAGATAGATTTGAATCTGAACATCTTCTCTGACATTCACGACCCAAGTGATTCTGGCAACTTGCACACCTTTCCATGCTTGTTTTTCACATTAACAATGACCAGAGAAATAGCACCCACTTCACGAGATGGCTGAGAGATTAGCTTCAATGAGTCTTGAAAGCATGGAATGGGTGTCTGCTGCACAGCAGGCTGAGCACAATCCTGCTACTTAGTTATTGTCATTATCAGTAGTAGAAGGCTTGTTGGTGGTTTCCTTGTCTCTACGGGCAACATTATGATTTCTAATTATATTATGGCAAAAGAAGGCATCACAGTGTAATTACAGTTACTAATCAGTTGATCTTAACATAGAAAAATTATATTGGTGGGTCCAGTATCATCTTATGACTCTCAAAATTGGAAAAGGGAGGTAAAAAGGGAAGTAGAGCAATCTGAAATGTGTAAGGACTCCATGTATCAAAATGATTATATCTGGGTGATTAGAACATCAACCGTCCAACCACAAAGAAATCAACCTTGATGATCATAGATGCAACCTCCCACTCCATGCCCAATCTTTGGATGTCTGACACTCTGATGTGGTCTTTGGTGACCCCAAACAGAGAACCCCGCCAAGCCCGTCCAACTGAGGTAAATGAATGTTGTTTTAAGCTGGTAAATTTGTGGTAATAAATACCCTACCTCTTTCCATTTTTAACTTTAGCTTGTATGCATTATAATAAGAATAAAGTGACTCAAACCTCAAAGAATATTTAAGAAGTGGTATTGAGATACATTTTACATAAACAGTTTAGTTTGATGAGCTTAGAAACCTTATATTTATATGGTCCTCTACCCTAACCATGTTATAGAATGTTCTGTCACTCCATAAAGTCTTCTAGTATCTCTTGGCAGCAAACCCACCTCTTATGGTTTAGGTCTAAGATGTCCTCCTGAAATCTATGTGTTCAGAGGTGGGGCTTTTCAAAGTCGATTTGATCATGGGGCTGCTATGTTCACCAAAGGATCCATGGATGACTTTACAGATGAATGTGCCATTGGGAGGGGGGCCTGGGCAAGGAGATAGACAATGAACATACAGCCTTGGAGACCATATCTGGTCCTTCACCCCTTCTATTCTTTCTGGCTCTTCTTCCTGGCTGCCTGTACTCCATGCCCTTTCACCATGACATCTTTGCTTTGGAGCCAGATGATGATGAACTGAAACCATGAATAAATCAAGCTTCCCCTTCTTTTAGTTGTGAGTCTTGATGTACCTCAGGGATTTAAAAGTACCTAATATAGAAAATTGGTAACAGAGAAATGGGCTATTGTTGTGACTGTGTTTGTCCATGTGGTTTAGAAATCTTTAGAAATGGTTTGTAAAAGTTTGGAGATGTGAGATAGAAAAACCCTAGAATGGTATAAGCAGAGCCTGGTGGGTGATCCCAGTCAGAGCTCAGAAGATTAGAGTGCTAATAGGAATGTGGGCAGTAAAGGCCAGCCTCAAGATGTTTCAGCTGGAAACAAGGACTTTATCAGCAGTTGGAACAGAGCCCATGTGTGTTACACTCTGACAAAAATTGTGTCTTCATTTTGCCTGTTTCCTTAGGGACGGGGGTTAAGGGTGGTGGACTAATAGATCTGGCATAGGAATTTTCAAGGTAGCCCAATATTCATGCTGTGATATAATTACTGTTGTCTGCTTTTAGCCATACTTACAATAAAAATCAAGAACGAAAAGCAGAGCTAGATAATTTGAAACGTTTGCATTCTCATCAGAAAGGAAGTGCCGGACTTCCGGGAAGATGGCGACTGGGTAGGCAGCAGAGAGAGAACCTCCCAGAGGATTACCACCCAGACAATGGAATATAGCAATATGAAGACAGAAAGGAGAGAGGTAGTGTACCCTGAACCCAAGAAGGATCTGAAATGGGAACTGAAGCCCTAGGAAAGACCAAGCAAAACCTCTCCTGGAGGAAAGGATCGGAGGGCCGCCACGGCACAGTCGGAGGGAGAAGAGACGGAGAAAGAGGAAGCCACTGCTTCAAACACACGCTTGGCCCAAGCCCTTGTTTCAGCAATCACAGCTTCAGCTTCGGAGACCCACGCTCATGGAAGCCTCCCAACTTGGCCAGGGGAGAGCGGAGTTCCAAGAGCTGGTCCAGATCTGGAGAGGAGAGGGCGCAGCCAGGAAAAGAGGCAATGGTGGTTGGGAACTGTTGTCAAATCCAGTGTGAGGATGAGAGGTTGCAACAGCCCCTGAAGCGGAGTCCCCACCCTGCAGCAACCTTCCTAAGCAGCACCTGGAGGCAAGGTGGAGCCAGAGCAGCCAGTACACATCCCACCACACCCAGCTCTATGCCTGCCCCGAGGCTGTGGCCTCCTGCCTCTCCACTGTGTGGGAGGCTGCCAGTGGGGAGCGGTGGGGTGCATCGGCAGCGACATCAGAGCCACAGCAACTCCCAGGGATCCAGCCAAGGAACAAATGGGAACTGGAGCACAACAGCAAGAGAGAGCTGCAGATGGAGGTGGATCACACGGCCCCACGCCCTTCTCACTCCAACATCAAGCAGGAAGCATGAACTGAGTTACTGGGCTTCAGCTC
>PVLD010021782.1:0-30687 GCA_004027595.1 Dinomys branickii
GTGTGAACTGCCTATTTCCTAGTGCCGGAGTTCTTTTGATTTTTCTTAACTAAATGCAAACCTGTAGATTCTCTCCTCCCTCATCCCAGGAAATAAAACAAAATAAGGCTTTTTGACATTGTTTCTAGAATTTTAAAGTAGAAAATGATGGTACTATACAAAAATTTTATTTCTGATCATGACAATAAATTTTTTTTTTGACAATAAAAAAAAAAAAAAAGTGAAGGTGTAGGCAAATGGGCCCACCAGTTATGAGCTGTGCTAATATTCTCTATGTTGGACACACTTCACATAAATAAAGGAGGCTTTTGCTGGCCTCTACTCCAATTAAGAGAATAATAACAACTTTTCTTTTTTTTGAGACAGGTGCTATAGTTCGTGTCAGGATGTCCCCCTAAAGCTTCCTGTAGGCATGGGGAGGGTTTCTAGACTTTTTGATTTACAGTCCCATGCTGGAATTATGGGTATGAGTGCTGTACTCGCCCTGGGGCGGGCAGCCTGCTACAATACAAGGGAAGAGGCCTGCTCTTGCTGCTGCTTCTCCCCTTTTGCTCGTTACTTTGGCTGTGTTCCGCCACCATGAACTGTTGCCCTCTGCCATGTGCCACCCTGTCCTGCAGCCAGCGGGGTACGGACTGAAACTTCCACAAACTGTGAGCTAAATAAACCTTTCAGGGCCAGGCACAGTGGCTCACACCTGTAATCCTAGCACTCAGGAGGCTGAAGCAGGAGGATCACTGCAAGTTCAAGGCCAGCCTGGGCTACAAAATGAGTTCAAGGCCAGCCTAAACTGCATAATAAGACCTTGTCTCAAAAAGACACACACAAAAAACCAAAACCAAAAGGAAAAACCTCCTTCCTTAATTTTGGGCATCAGGTATTTTGTCTCAGCAGTGAAAGAAAAGCAACCAAGACAACAGGGTAGCCCAGGCTGGCCTCTCCTCCAGCCTCAGCCTCCCAAGTGCTGGGATTGTATGTATGCACCACCACCACCACATCCCCCTCAATTATAACTGAGAACAATTTCAGTTCCTTCAATTTAGCATCACCAAGGTGCCTACTCCTCTCCCCCAGCCCCGACCATCCTCCAGCAGGAAGAGCTCTCAGGAGCTGTCTGCCCCCATCCCTGGGCTCTTTTGCCAGCTTAGTGTCATCACCTGTGGGTTACACTTTGTCAAGACCCAGCTCCTCTGGAGTGGAGATTCCCAGTTCATTCAGAGTTGGTCTCAGTTCCTGGATGACATAGGGGTAGATTTCCTTATGAGGTCCTGCTTTGTCCTGTTGACAAAAAAACACTCACAATAAATCCTGAAAAGTTATCTCCATTAACAAAACGAGCTTGAAAATGCTTTTAATCGTATACACTGAGGCAGGCTAACAGCCAGACATCATATGGCTTTTGTGTCACACCAAGGCATTTATTCAATAAAAAGGACAACTTATACACTTCAAGGTAGGTTTTTAAGATGCTTTGAGAAGAACAAAGACAATTAGACTAAATCCAGAAAAAAGCATTTTAAAGCTTGAATTACTGGAAAAGGTTGTGGTGATGACAGAATTTTATAAAGGTAATTAAATGTGCCCAGCAGGGAACAGGAAAAAATTAAGTTAACACAGGAAAAGTTTTTTAATTTGCCTCCAGTTTGAGCCACTAACTGAATTAACTACCAGTGCTGAATGGACTGACAGCCTACAGAGCCCTTAATTATCTCACCCATTATAGATAGAGTAACATCACTCTCCACCTGACAGGCCGGGAACTTCTACCTTACAGACTGTGGTATCTCTTCATGGAGAGCCGCATTCAACAGTGTACATACCCAGGGCCGAGGGAAAAAAATTTTTTTTGGCTTTTTGAGACAGTCTTGCTGGATAGTTCAGGCTGCCGCTGAGCTAACTCTATAGCCCAGGCTGCCCTCAAACTTGGGAGAACCCTTCTGCCCAGCCTCCAAGTGCTGGGATTACAGGCGTGTGCCACCACATCTGGCTAGGATTTTTCACTTTTTGTCTTTTTGTTGTTTTTGAGATAGGACTGAGCTACATATACAGCCCAGGCTGACTTCAAATTAGTAGCAACCCTCCTGCCCCAGCCTCTTGAATGCTGGCATCACAGACGTGTGCCATCACGCCCTGCAGGGCCAAGGATTTTGACATTCACATAACATATGATAATATGTGTATATAATCCAGAACTCCCCAGGAGCAAACATTAACAAGTCAAATGAAGTAAGAGATGTCTGTGATTCCTCTGCTGTCAACAAATACTAGGTCTCCTTAGTTTTTTAAAATTAAAATTGTTTTAAAATATATTGTAGCCAGGGATGATGGTGCATCCCTATAATCCCAGCACTCTGTAAGGCTGAGGCAGGAAGATCCCAAATTTAAATTCAGCCTGGACAATTTGGTGACTTAGTAAGACTCTATCTCAAACAAACAGGGCCAGGGCAGGGATATAGCTCAGTGGGACAGTGCCTGCCTGGCAATCGCCAGGTCCTGAATTTGGTTCCCACTACCAAAAACAAACAAACACTAACATCTAACTTCTCTCTTTTTTTTTTTGGTGTGCATCTAAGGATTGAACCTAGGGCCTTGTACATGCTAGACAAGCACTCTTGAGCTATGTATCCAATCTTTTTTTTATTTTGAAGCAGGTGTCACTAAGTAACCCATGCTGGTCTTGAACTTGTGATCTTTCTGCCCCAAACTCCCATGTAGCTGGGATTACAAGTGTGTGCCACCATGCCTGGCACATTTAATTTCCTATCACAAATAGCAAAAAAGACCAATACCAGCTGGGTATAGTGGGACATGCCTATAATCCCAGCACTTGGGAAACTAAGACTGGGGGATCAAGAGTTCAAGATTAACCTAAACTACATAGTGGGACACTGTCTCAAAACATACACACATACACACAGAATGAACACCCTTTCTAGTGAAACTTCTGTGTGTCCTTAACTGCATCTTTTTTGGGGGGTAGGGGTGGTACTAAGACTTGAGTCCCAAGCCTTTATTGAGCTACATCCCCTGCCCATTTTTTAAATTTTGAGATAGTCTTGCTAAATTGCTCAGAGTGGGCTTAAATTTGTGATCTTCCTGCTTCAGCCTCCCAGAATGCTTGAATTACAAGAGTATACCACCACACCTGACTTAACTCTAAGATAAATTCACAACTATAATAGCTAAATAAAGGGGTATCAGAGTTTTATTGTTATTGTGCCTTGTGTGCATATGTGATGACCCCAGGACCTTGTGCATGCTAGGCAAGCAGTCTGTATGTGAGCCATTTCCCCAGCCCATTTTCTTTTTTGAGAAAATCTTGCTAAATTGCCCAGGCTGGCCCCAAACGCAAATCCTCCTTCCTCAGTCTCCTCCAAGTGTCAGGATTACAGGAGCATACCAGACTGTCAATCTTTCATGCATGTTTAAGGCCTTGGAAAATTTGTAACTACAATGTAATATCCTTCTACTTATTTGAGAACTTATTTTAACAAATTCAAAAACAGAATATGGCTGGGCGTGGTAGAGCACACCTGTAATCCCAGTACTCTGAAGGCTGAGGCAGGGGGATTGTCATGAGTTCATGGCCAGCCTGGGCTACACAGTGAGGACAAGGCCAGCCTCAACTGCAGACCTTGTTTCAAAAAACCAAAAACCAAACCAAAACAAAAAACAAAAAAACAGAATATACTCCTGTGATGGTGATGCACACCTGTAATCCCAGTATTCAAGAGGCTGACGCAGGAGAATTGCCATGAGTTCGAGGCCAGTCTGGGCTACATAAGCAAGTTCAAGGACAGCCTGCACCACATAGTGAGACTCTGCCTCAAAAAACAAAAAAAAACCAGACCACACTGAAACCTGATCAACAGCCCAGCCACTTCTGGAATTTCAGCACTTTTATTTCACTCACTTTAACCACCTCTAGGATCCGAACAGCACTAGCAAAATCATTTAACCGTCTGCACGCCCGCAAAGCAGCATCAATGATTTTGGGTTCTGGAACCAGATCATAGCCAACAAGCGTGTTCATCCCTGTCAAATTAAAAAGAAGGGACATGTCATGGCATTATCCTCACTTAAAGGGAAATACGGTTGTCTGTGTTCTTAATCATGGACGAGTCACCTTATTTTCTACGAAATGAGAATCTGCCTTTACAGATCAAAGATGGTCTGATCACAGTGGCTCTTACAGAGTGAGTTTGTGGGAAATTACAGAACACCATGCAAACTGCAGGGGAAAACTTCAGCATTTTCTCAAATGCACACACTATTTTCATAATGACTAGCAGATTTCTCTTCAAAGAGAATCATTTTCAAATCACATCTTTTAACTTTTTAACAGTGTTCATTTTTGACTGCTTCAAGACAGATTCTATCAAAAAATAATCTCAAACAACCAGGGAAATGCCTATGGAGAGCTAATGAAGCTCTAACGAGAACATTAAGGAGCTATTCCAGAGCAGTATTATTGTAAAGACTATAAACACCCAACCAGAAAATGACTGGGCACAATTACTTCCACGTCTGTGCAAAATGACAGTCATAAATGGAAGGTTCTCTTAATGGGGATGCGCAACGGGGTCCTCTTCAGTACTTCTACTCCAGATTACTCAGCAACAGTTTCCAGGGCTGCAGCAAAATGGAGTTATTACGCTCTAGTGGAGGAGTTTAAAGCAGTCCTTTCTTGCTTTTGTTTAAAATACTTCAACAAAGGATAAAAGTGAATAAAATGCCAGCACAGTCGTACAGACTAAATTCTTGGTCTGAGATAAATTAAGTACATTCATTATTTATGAGTAGTTACCATTAGTGCTGCTTATTCATGTCAAATGCACACCTGCAAATTCAGAAGAAACAAATTCTAGCTTACATAAACTAGTACTTGGGGAGAAGCAATTTACAAGCAAGAATAAAAACAAAAACTCAGACCATTCCATTCCTCAGAGGAGAAGAGGAGCAAATGTGTGCTGTGCAGGTCACCCAAAATCCCAGGACTGCGAGTGACACTCAGCAGGCCCTGTGTCTGCAGCAGTAGTTTTAGAGACGGGGTGGGCACTGGGGATATAGCTCTGCAGCCCCATACCTGCCTGTCAAGTGTGAGATTGTGAGTTTGAGTCCCAGGACCAAAAAAAAAGGAAATAGAGACAGGGGTGATCTTGTTGCCCAGACGACACTGGGTAATTATTGTCTGCTCATCACAACTGTAGGTGTATGTGTGTGTCTCAGTGTATGTGTACATCAAGTGGGCAGAGGCCAAGAATTCTTATAAATACCCTACAGTACAAAGGACAGAGCACTACAAAGAACTGTGACACAAAATGTCAACATGGTGTGTTTAAAAACCCTGCTTCACAGGAAATACTACAGAACTACAAACTGCCCTATCTGCAAGCTACATGGAAAGTTCACACAGCGTATATTTTCAAAGTATTTGTTTTCAACGA
The DNA here is from genome assembly GCA_004027595.1 of Dinomys branickii. NCBI lineage: Eukaryota > Metazoa > Chordata > Mammalia > Rodentia > Dinomyidae > Dinomys > Dinomys branickii. The sequence goes on from PVLD010021782.1 coordinate 5,448, forward strand.
AGTAAAGGAAACAACTCATATTATACACCAAAACCCACAAATGTGTTTCCCTTTTAGTTACCTTTACGCAATTCCCAGGCATCTATGTCTGGCTTGTTGAAGTATGTCACCCAGCGAGCATCAAACTCCTCATCTGTCTCGTGTGTCCCGTGGGAATAGCAGCGAGCCGACTGGACAGCTGCGATGGACAGAGAGCAGTATCTTTATGTATAGAGACAGAACTTGACATATCTTGCCACCACTCAGTTTTCAGGTTTGTTTTTTTCCAGTAGTCAGTCCTTGGCTTAGGAACATTTGAGTTGTGAACCTTCAGAGGTGCACTGTATAAGACTCATTTTGTTGGCCAACGAAGGAATTGGAATTAAGAGTGATTCCCACAGAACGTAACTCCTTTGTAAATTGTGGACTTACTGGCCTGGGTGCTTCACACACTCCAATGTGTAACTCACCTAAAGATGTTGGTAGTGGTAAATCTTTAGGAAGGAAAAACTGCATTTCCTTATATGCTTCCATACTGTGTGAATTTCTGCATTAGCAGAATACTGACTCCTAACTAAAAATATTGTTGGCCAGGTACAGTGGCACATGTATGTAGTCCCAACTACTTGAGAAGCTGAGGCAGTTTGAGCCCAGCAGTTCAGGGTCAGCCTAGACAATACGGCAAGAACCTGTTTCCAAAGTACATTGAATACTTACCACAGTCATAATGTATACTTATAGATATTGACAGATTATACAAAAATCTTAGCCAGGTGAGGTGTCCTATACCTATAATCCCAGTACCAGGGAAGCTGAAGCAGGAAGATCACAAGTTGGAGACCAGCGTGAGCTAGTGTGAATTTAAGACCATCTTGCACTACACAGCAAGACCCTGTCTCAAAATAAAACCCAGTCAGGTATGGTGGTGCACACCTGTAATTCCAGCACTCAGGAGGCTGAAGCAGGAGAATTGCTGAGTTCTGAGGCCAGCCTGGGCTATATAGTGAGTTGAAGGGCAGCCTGAACTGCGAGTGAGATCCTGTCTCAAAACGACAATAAATAAATAAATAAATAAATAATTTAAATTATTATTAATTTAAATTAACAAACTTAAATTTTATTTAAATAAATAAAAACCAAAACAACAACAAAAATCTTATGCTTACCATTATTTTCCAAAATTGGGCTTGGGCTGTAACACAGTGGTAGAGTACATACTTAGCATTCACGAGGTTTGGGGGGGGGGTCTCATCCCTAGCACCAAAATCAGTCATTTGATCAATCCATCAGTGGACTGATCTTAAAGGCTCTTCTGTGTATGGGAATCATTATATATAAAAAACACTTTTTGACTCAAAGTCTGTTTTTGTTTATTTGTTGACAGGGTCTCACTATGTAGTCCAGGCTGGCCTGGAACTCACAGCAATCCTCCTGCCTCAGCTCCCCAAGTGCCGAGATTACAGGCACACCCCACCACATCCCATTTGACCTAAGTCTTACAAAACTAATACCTTTAATATGTCAGAAGGCATAAACTCTACCACACTGTTTATAAGAATTTGTAAGCCATCTTTTCCAAAGTCTAAAGTTACCCTTAACCAAATAGTTCACGTCTAAGTAGAAAATCATACAACCACTTGGCAGGTTCTTGCCAAATTAGACACAAGGCTACCCCATAATCCAATAATCCCACTCCTGAGTACCTCCTCTCCTGCCACCCAGAAGTGTTGCATGGTAATCAGTGTCTTCTCTAACTTCTGGATATATATTTGACTAGGTGATACCAGCTTTATTTCAAAGAAGACCAGGAACTAAAATTTAAATCTAACAAATTGGGCCAGATATGGTAGCACACGCCTGTAATCCCAGTACTCAGGAGGCTGAGGCAGGCCAGCCTCAGGTACATAGTTAAATTCAAGGTCAGCCAGAACTGCATAGGGAGAGCCTGCTTTAAAAACAAAAAACAAAAACAAAAAACAGGGCCGGATGTGCTGGCACATGCACCTGTAATCCCAGCACTCAGGAGAGGCAGGAGGATCATTCCAAGTTCGAGACCAGTGTGGGCTACAAAGTGAGCTCAAAGCCAGCCTGAAGTGCATAGCGAGACCCTGTCTCCAAAAGACCAGAAAAACAAACAAACAAAATAAAAAATAAAACAAAAAAAAAACAGATCATGACCTTGGTCACCTCTTTCCTGGAAGCCAAGTTGTAACTTTGTTATTAAAAAAAATTTTTTTTCTTTCAATACTGGAAGTCAAACCCAGGTCTCACACAAATTATGTAAGTGCTTCTGCACTTTATTATATCCCAGCACTTTTTATTTTGAGACAGTGTCATGCTAATTCCCCAGGATGGCCTCCTCCTAGTAGTCGTCAGCCTATCCAGCAGCTGGGATTACAGGCTTGCACCATCACACCCAGCAACACTTTCTTCTCCAGGGAAACCACACTGGCACATCCCCCACACCTCCATCTCACTGAAGTACAGCCTGTCCTGCTAGCTTTGAGGCATGGAAAGCCAATTATTTTGGAAAACAATTACTCATTGCTTTTATACAAATAGGAGGTTCCTGAGGAAGAGCAAGTAAACAACTGTGAAAAACAGGAACATTTCTAAAAAGCTATTAATAACAATACTTTTTAGCACTCAGATGGCATTACAAGTTCAGTTTAGTCAGATGTCTTTTTTTTGGAGACAGGGTCTCCCTATATAGTTCAAAGGCTGAACTTGAACTCACTATGTAGCCCAGGATGCCCTCAAACTTGTGGTGATCCTCCTGCCTCAGCCTCTGGAGTGCTGGGATTACAGGTGTGCTCCACCACAAGTAGCTGATCTCTCAAACATACTCCCCTTTGTTCCTAGTTCGCCTCATCCAAGAAACTTAATTTTGACTTTCACTTGCAAAAAATGCTTAAGGTCTCATACTGATAACAAATCCCAACCTTTAATATACAAAAATGAAAGGCACCATAAAGCAAGTTATGTACAGTTTATGGGCCACATAAAGACAAATGATGACCACATGTAAGAAAGAATATACCACATAACCTAGGTATGGAGCAGGCTAGACTAGCTAGGTTTGTGTATCTAGAATTCACTCTATGATGCTCACAGGACAAAACTGCTTAAATAACTGCTTTTTACAGGATCTTATTTCATTTATATTAAAGGCATGGCTATACTTAAGCACTTGTAGCAGGCAAGGTGATAAGAATTACATTATGTCAAAAATATATTACATTCTCATTTAAGCCTCGCAGCTACCTAAAACTGACCTGATTTTAGAGAAGCAACTGAGGCATAAGGTTAAATAACATGTCCCCCAGGCACAGACAAAAATTAACCAACACTACTGTAACCAATACTGCCTCCTTGTGGCAAATAATTAGGTATATGACACAAAAACCTCAAATAAAGCCTTTTTAGTTTAATTTTACTCAGGAGAGTAATAGAATGCTTGGAAAATAAACCACTAAATAAAGAAGAATCTTCTTACTGTACATGTTGCCTTTTGGGAAATACCTCTGGCATTTCAAAAATCTGTTATAGAACTAGGGCAAAAAGTTTCTTTTGATTTTGTTTTTTCTGGCAGTACTGAAGATTGAACCCAGGGCCTTTGCACTCAAGTACATCCCCTGCCCTTTTTTTACTTTGAGATATGGTCTCACAAGTTCACAAACTTACCCAGGCTGGGCTCCAACTTGGGACCTTCCTTCCACAACCTGAGTGCTGGGATTACACTTGTGTTCCCTTCTACTCAGTTTGGGAATTTGGGTCAAACCTGACAATCATAGCTAAGAAACAAAATAGTTCTGCTACTAATAAAGAAATCAGTTGGCAAGGTGGGTCTGTGTCCTCTTCTGCATAATCATCTCCATGGTCTCTAAAGTCCACCCAGCCTTATGGTTGGTTCTGTGATACTGTACGAAAGATAAAGTCCAAATTAAAAGAAAGCTGGGCGTGGTGGCACATGCCTGTAATCCCAGCACTAGCAAGGCTGAGGCAGGAGGATCATTTCGAGTTCGAGGCCACCCTGGCCTACAAAATGAACTCAAGGCCAGCCTGAACTGCACAGTGAGACCCTGTCTCAAAAAGACAAAAAATAAAAATAAAAATAAAAAAAATAAATAAAGCCCCCCCCGCAAAAGAAAAACCTAACCAAATTAAATGAAGCCAGAAATATTCTTCCGGTTCCTAAGTACTCAGTTAAAATTAATAGTCAAGCAAACGCCGTTGTTCCCTTTGAGTTTATGTTAAAATATGCATCCACAGAAACGAGGTTTCATAATGCAGCATACACTATCACCATGGGCCAAACCAAGCGCAGTGACTATGATTCAAAATACTATGCTGGACACAAAATCTCCCAGAACACACAGGGGAAGGGGAAACAACAGACAAGAATTTCCAACACTTGCGTCTCCAACAACCAGGCCTCCAATCTGAATGGGGGGGAGGGACCCACGAAGCTTTTCCCCATATTGGTAGAACCCAGGATTCCAGGGTGTGCGGCACACAATTTTCGCGACAGTAATGTGGTCACCACAACACCCGCCAGCATCAGGCTACCTCCCAGACCGCAGGACACAGCCACACACGTCGAGCAATTTTAAATGTCGAGGAATCAGGCAGTGGTTCAACTGCCCTTAAGAGGACCCCGGCTGTGAAAGTGACCTGCCCGGTCATTCTCCTGCGCCCCACACGGAAGTGCAAGCGTCCTCGATAAACCCGAGGGGGGGTGGCGGGCGCTCAATGTCACCTTCGCCAGGGCGCCACGGTCAGGTGGCCAGGGGTCGGCGCAGGGTCGCGGTCATAGCTCGAAGGCCGAGGTAGCACTGCGCTCCCAAGGATACGGCGGCCCCCACCCCACCACTCGCCCGCCGGGTCTGGGTTAGGCCGCCGCCGGCCTGCCCTAGAGTGACAGTGGGGCCGGGTCACCGCAAGGACACGCGGACGCGGACAGGACCTTACCGGCGACGGGGCTGGGAGCCGCAGAGGGCTGTAGGAAGCCACGGGGCACAGCACGGGCAGCGGCTGCTACCGCGCAGCGGCGGAGAGCGGCGCCCAGCATGACAGCGATGGCGGCGCGCTGGCCGAGGTTACAGAAAAGCCGGTGCGAACTCGCGGGCCGCTCCGAGCGCGCGGGGGCCGAACGCACGCAAGACGCAAGGGGCGTGTCAGGGGCGGAGCGCTCAGCCACGCCCACTGCAGCGCTCGCACCTCCTGGGAACTGCCCGAAGCAGCCGCCGGCGGACTACGGTGGCGCGATTCGGACAAATGTGTTGGCTCCGCGCTCCACCCGGCCTTTGGATGGGCGCCCTAGAGGCCAAGGTGGGACATGGATGGTAGGCTGGTGGAGGTTAACACTGGACGTTGTAGGGATTCGAGTTCGCCTCAGGGGAGATTCTCACCATAAAATGGGTAGGATAGGAACATCAGTGACAAATCTGAAAGAGGAAGAAGGAAGGGTGGGAAAGGAGCGGTAACAAAGAATTAAAACTTGCCGAATATAGTGCCCCATGCCTGTCATGCCAGCACTCAGGAGGGTGAGACAGGAGGATCACTGAGAGTTCGAGGCCACCCTGGGCTACATACTTAGTTCAAAGCCAGCTTAAACTACATAGGGAGACTCTATCTCAACCACCTCATCAAAAAAAGAGTTAAATATATTATATATAATATAATATACTATATTATATAATAGAATTAAAATAGAAAGAATTTAAAAAAGAATTAAAATATATTATATACATGTACCAACTCCCGGCGATGAATGTAATCATGCACTGCAAATATGTACTAATGAAAATAAAAATTTTTTAAACACGACAAATTATACTAAAAACAACCTCCCCTCTCCTCCTTCTTTGACACTAAAGAGAACAAATGGCGAATAATTGTCTATGTGCTGAGGACCTTAGTAATAATTATTCTTGTTTTTGTTTTGTTTTTTGTCTTTTTGAGACAGGATCTTGCTAGGCAATTCAGGCTGGCCTTGAGCTCACTCTGTAGCCGAGGCTGGTCCTGAGCTTGCAACAATCCTCCTGCCTCAGCCTCCCGAGTGCAGGGATTACAGGCATGTACCACCATGGATGACTGTTTTTATTTTTGTTTTTCTTTTGAGACAGGGTCTCACTATGTAGTTCATGCTGGCCTTGAAATCACTTTGTAGCCCAGCCTGGCCTTGAACTCCTTGCAATGCTCCTGCCTCAGCTCCCCAACTGCTGGGATTACAGGCACGTCCCATCACACCCAGCTAGTAATAATTATTCTTTTCTTTTTTTTTTTTTTTTTGTCTTTTTGAGACAGGATCTCGCTGCGCAGTTCAGGCTGGCCTTAAGCTCACTTTGTAGCCCAGGCTGGTCCCGAACTTTCAGAGATCCTCTGGCCTTAGCCTCCCGAGGGCTGGGATTACAGTCGTACACCACCGTGCCTGGCCAATAATTATTCTTGAAAAGTGGCACCTGCTTGGCAAATGCAAGGTCCTGAGTTTGATTCCCAGTACAAAAAAAAAATCAAACCAATAAAATGGCAAGCACTGGGCTGGGGATATAGCTCAGTGGCACAGAACCTGAGCCTGCCTGGCAAGTGCAAGTCCTGAGTTTGATTCTCAGTACAAAAAAAAAGCAAGCATTAAAAGATGAGTTGAACTATTTGCTTTTACACGAAGGAAACAGACTCAGAAATTAGGTTGCTGCCAGGTGTGGTGGTACAAGCCTGTAATCTCAGTACTCTAGGAGGCTGGGGCAGGAGGATGGGGAGTTTGAGCCCAGCTTAGGCAATTTAGCAACTTAGTAAGACCCTGTCTCAAAATAAAAAATAAAAAAGGTTGTAGCTGTAGTTCAATGTGAAGGTCCTGGGCTCAATCTCCAGTACAGAAAAACAACAAAAACATGGATAGTGGGGTGGGGTGGGGACCATTCTCCATTCTGGAACCACTGAGGAAAGAAAAGAGACATTCAGGTGCCTCTTGCTTGGCCCAGGCCTCCCTTCAGGGCCTCAGCATTTACCCCATTCACATGGCTTTAGAGGGGTATGAACCCTACTGGGAAAAGGATTTAAAAAGTAGTTGCTTTCTTTCTTTTTGTCCTTTTGAGACAGGGTCTTGCTATGCAGTTCAGGCTGGCCTTGAGCTCACTTTGTAGCCCAGGCTGGTCCTGAATTTTCAATGATCCTCCTGCCTCAGCCTCCTAAGTGCTGGCATTATAGGCATGTGCCACGCCCAGCTCAAATATTGGGGTATTTTTCAGGCCACTTTTTTTTTTTTTTTTTTTTTTGCCATGCTGGGGCAAAAAACTCAGGACCTTGGGCTTGCCCGGCAGGTGCTTATGCCACTGAGCTAAATCCCCAGCCCCAAAAGCAATTGCTTTCAAAGAGTGTCCCCCCTACTGCCTTCTCCCACCAAGCTGACCAAAAAACATCAGGGAAGCTTTGATCTCTTTGCAGTTCAATTAATGTTCACCAAGTCTCCAAAACTTGAAGGCTCTGGATGAGGTCAGAGCAGTACAGGAAAGAGAGTCACTGGGGCATACTCCGCCTGCATGCCAGTTGGTCTACCTGCTGCCAGAGGTGCTCCATTCTGCCTGTAGTCACCTACATTGTTGCAGTGTTTAAAAATTAATATGTAATTGTTGGGCATGGTGGTGCGCACTCGTAATCCCAACACTTGGGAGACTGAGGCAGGAGTCTGAGGCCAGCCTGGGGTAAGCAGTGAGTTTAAGGACAGCCTGAACTACATAGTGAGACTGTGTCTCAAAAAGAAGCAAATAAATAAATAAAATATAATTATAGCCAAGTATGCCTGTAAGTCCAGGTCTCAGGAGGCTGAGGCGTATATAAGGGATACATGAGGATTTTGAGTTTGAGGCCAGCCTGGAACACAAACCAAGCCTTTATCTCAAAAAACAAGCTGGGGGACTGGGCATATAGCTCAATGTCGCAGCACCTGCCTTGCCTGGCAAGTGTGAGGTCCTGAGTTCAATTCTTGGTACCCCCCAAAAAAAATCAGGCTGGCGTGGTGGCATGTGCCTATAATCTCAGCACTCAGGAGGCTGAGGCAGGAGGATCTCGGGGAGTTTAAGGCCACCTTGGACTATATTGTGAGTTCAAGGTCGCCTGAACTACCTACTAAGACCCTTCACAATAAACAATAAATAAATACATAAATAAATCCAAAACAGACTATAATTTATGATGTGCTACCACACGCCACTATTTATTCTCCATCCCACCCATTCCTTATAAACATTGTAAAATAAAGGTTTATTAGGCAGGCATGGTGGTGTACATCTGTAATCCCAGTTCTCCAGGAGGCTCAAGCAGAAGAACTACAAATTCAAGCCCAGGCTGGGCAATTTATTTATTTATTTAGTCTTTTTGAGACAGGGTCTTCCTGTGCAGTTCAGGCTGGTCTTGAGCTCATTTTGTATCCCAGGCTGGTCTCAAACTTGCAATGATCCTCCTGCATCAGCCTCCCAAGTGCTGGGATTACAGGCATGCACCACCATGCCTGGCTAGCCAGGGAAATTTAGCAATTTAACAAGACGCTGTCTCAAAATAAAGAAGGGGTGGGGGCAAAGGGGGTAGGGGTCGTGATGTAGCTTGGTGTGAAGCTCTGGGTTCAATCCTCAGTGCTGGAAGAAAACCTAATGCCTCCAAAATTGCTTTCTTTCTTCTTAGCTGAAGGTAGGCTTTACCTCCTGCCTCAGCCTCCCAAGAGCTAGAATTAGAGGTATGTGTCACAATGGCCAGCTTAATTCCAGAACTTCTATTTTTCTGTAGTTCTTAGGATTGAATCCAGGGGCTTTGCACTGATCTGTATTCCTATCCCTTTATTAATTTTTTTTTATTTTGAAAAGGATCTCTCTAAATGTTTTAATTGCCCAGGGTGGACTTGAACTTGTGATCCTCCTGCCTCAACCTCTCAGAGTCCTGGGGTTATAGGCATGCACTGGTGTGTCACCAATTCCAAAACATTTTTATCTCCACACAAAGAAGATTAGTTCAATAGCAGTTATTCTGCATTCTCCCCAGCCATACCACCTGAGGCAATCTCTAATCTTTCTGTCTCTAATGATTTACCTGGAATTTGACATTTAAAAGGAATTTTTGAAACTGGGCAAGGTGGTACATGCTTCTAATCCTAGCACTCGGGGAAGAGTGAGACAAGAGAATCAAAAATTTGAGCCCTGCCTAGGCAATTTAATAAGACCTTGTCTCAAAATTAAAAAAAAAAAGGCGTGGTGGTGGTGCATGCCTGTATTCCTAGCACTCAGGAGGCTGAGGCAGGAGGATCATTGAGAATTTGAGACCAGCCTGGGCTACAAAGTGAGCTGAAGGCCAGCCTGAACTGCATAGGGAGACTCTGTTTCAAAAAGACAAAAGAAGAAAGAAAAGAAAACAAAAGAAAGAATTAGGTGTGGGGTTTTTGTTGTTGCTGCTGTTTTTATTTGGTTTTGGTAATTTTTTTGGTTATTTGGTTTGGTTCGTGACAGGGTCTCACTATGCAATTCAAGCTAGCCTGGAACTCACTCTGTAGCCAAGGATGACCTTGAACTCAAAGTGATCCTCCTGCCTCAGCCTCCTGAGCACTGGGACTATAGGCTTGCACCACCACACCCTGCTGAATGTGTTCTCTTTTTTATGGCCTTTCTTTTTCTCCAGTTTCCAAGTTCTCCCATGTTGTAACATGTATCAATTTCTTAGGGCTATCATAACAAAGTACCGCTACTGGCTTGGCTTAAGCAGAATTTTCTTGCAGTTCTAGAAACCAGAAATCTATGATCATGTGTGTTGGCAGGCTTGTTTTGTTTTGGCAATACTGGGGATCAAACCCAGTGGCACTGTACCATTGAGCTCCATCTTTAGCCCCTTTTCCTGTTTTATTTTGAGACAAGAGTCCCACTAAACTGCCCAAGCAAGACTCAAATTTGTCATCCTCCTGCCTCAGCCTCCCTCAATGCTAGGATGACAGGAATGCACTACCACACCCCAGTGCTGTACTTGTTTCTAAAACCTCTCCTTGGCTTGTAAATGGTCTTCCCTCTCTGCATGCATGTCTGTGTCCAGTGCCATCTTTTTACAAGGATACCTTTTATGTCAAAGGAAGCGTACACATATGACTTCACTTTACCTTCATTATCCATTTATGTATTTTTTTAATTTTTGAGACAGGCTCTCATTATGTGTTAAGGCTGAACGTGCACTATGTAGCTCAGACTGGCCTCGAACTCACAGTGATCCTCCTGCTTCAGGCTCCCTAGTCCTGGGATTACAAGAATGCACCTCACCTGGCTTCTTGTCGTCAGTTACCTGGAACTGTTCCAACATCTCAGGGGGAATAAAGGACTTCAGAACATACTCATTGGCCAGGACAATGACAAAGACTGCCCTGCTCATGGGGTTGGGGTTTATGGTCTTGCCTAGGTCTCCCAAAAACCAGTCAGTGGACATAGCCTGGAAGATTCATGGGTGACAGGTGGCAGCCTCCCAGAGCCCTGCAGAAGCCCTCAACACTGTGGACCCTTAGACAGCATGTCCCCTGGGACACTAGAAAAACAGGCGGGGATCTGGTCAGGCACTCAGGTTAAACCCAAGGAGAAGCCTTCCCTTCCTGGCTACAATGTCCTGAAGTCCTGTCCCACCTGGGCAGCTCTCAACTCTGCCTGCAGTATTGGCTCCCGACTCCTTAGCCTTCAAGTTCCAGTCACACCTTCTAGTCTACCTGCACCACACTGGTGACAGAGAAACCTCTCACCACCCATCAGACCTCAAAAGACCCTGAGCACCCGCTGGCCTCCATGTCTCCTCCCTTCCCTGAAACCTGGCTTTGGCCAATGCTCCAGTCCTTCCTGCCTGTCTATACTTACACTGTCTAACTCCATCCTTCAGGGGTGTGAGTGGTGCTGGCCCCACAGCCAGCAGCACCTCTGTGTTCCTCCTGAAATTCTCATTCAGTCCTATGAGACTAGCTAGCTCTTCTGACAGAGGAGAAGCAGCTCCGTTAGCAGCTGGAACTAGAACCCTTTCTTTTTTGAAGGGGTAAGTACCAGGAATTGATCTCAGGACCATGCTACTAGGCAGGCGCTGTGTTGCTGAGCTATATCCCTGGCCCAACCCCCTTCCTTTCTTTTTTTTTCTTTTTTTTGTTGTTTTGAGGATTGGATTCAGGGCCTTGACACTGAGCTACATCCCCAATGCTTTCCTTTTTTTTTTTTTTTCAATTTTCAGACCCGATCTGGCTAAATTGTTAAATTACCCAGGCTGAGTTTGAACTCACAATCCTCCCGTCTCAGCCTCCCAGAGTGGTACAATTACAGGTGTGTGCACCAGCACTCCGAGCTTGCACTGAGATCTGTTGGGGCCCAGGCTGTGTAAGGGTTAAATTTCTGACCACAGTGCTCTGAAGACAAAATAACACCAAGCTGAGGCAGTAGAGGACATTTGGCTCTTGCTCCAATTACGGAGCTATAAACTGCCAACCTTAGAGATCAGTTTGATTGGCAAAATGTACCCCTGTGGGGCTGGGGATATAGCTCAGTGGAATAAGCGCTTGCCTAGCAGGCGCAGGGTCCTGAGTTCGATCCCCAGTACCGCAAAAAAAAAAAAATGTACCCCTGCAAAAGTCTTTGTTCTCACTTCTTAAGGTCCTGCTTGGTTTCCTGCCTTTACGTCAGCTTTTTCCTTCGCTTTCCCTCACATCCCTCCCCCTAGCTTGTTTGAACTCCAATAAATAAGAGCAATTCAGAAAAGTCTTTGTCTTAGCTCCAAGACAGTTCCACCCTTTCTGGATTCCTCAAAACCATATTATTTGTCTCTCTTCTTTTCAATTTTTTTTTTGTCTTTTTAAGACAGGGTCTCACTATGCAGTTCAGACTGGCCTTGAGCTCACTTTGTAGCCCAGGCTGGTCTCAAACTCACAAGGATCCTCCTGCCTCAGCCTCCCAAGTGCTGGGATTACAGGCATATATTTGTCTCTATTTTAAAACTTTGCCATACATTCATTTTAGGACATCAGGGGCCTGGCCAAGCTCCTGATAGAGACCTCCTGGAGGCAGAATGGATGCCTAGTTATTCTGTAATTCAGTTCTACCCCATGCTTAGACTGGGACCTGGCACAAGGACAATGAAAGCTCATTTGCTGAATGATGAAGGTCCCATAGAAGTCCCCACCCAATGGAACAGGCATTATCTACTTGTCTGTTTCCAACTTGATTTAGATTTTGTGACCTAACAGCTTTGTAGGCCTAAGCTTTCACTGTCATAAGGCAAGGTGGAGCCAAGCCTGGGATGCATCTGGATAGAGGCCACGCCTTCAAAGATGGAGTCCTTCTGGGGGGTCCTCCCATTCCACCCAATCTGCACTGGCCCCCTTGCAGAAGTGGGGTGTCTGATATGCTCCCTCACCTTATTCCTGGATATTTTATGCTCCCACCATAGCCTTAGCCTTTGAGATTTCTTGAGGCAGGAACATCTGTCACCTCTTGTTGGAACCTGCTCCTGTGACAGCAGGCTAAGGCGGGTTGGTCTCAGTTGCAGAGCCATTAAAAGCCTGGGAAGTTCACCGATTCAGGACCTGCTTTCAGGTTCAGGGCAAATTAACACTATGAAGCTTGGGGATAAAACACCCCTCTCTCTCCCCTATGCCCAGATGATTTTGCAGAGTGGAAGAAGGCTTACCTGTTCTCTCAAGAGACAGAGCTGCTATGGCTGTCCTTCCTCAACACCAACAGGCTCTGCTTGCAGAATCCTGGTAATTCGACAACTGGGCAAATTTGCCCTTCCTAGGACTCCCACTATCTCCCTTCCACTTCAGGTGTACAGGGCCTCTACCAAAGGTTCCTGTTTTCCAAAGATGCTGAACACAGGGTACTTTAACTATTAGGATAGTTTACATTCTTTTCCTGCTTCTTGGCCACGAATGAGGGTCATACAATTCACCCGAACCCCCTGACCCTCCAGAGACTCATCAGGAACAGGAGAGCACCCCGGTGTGGTGGTACACACCTATGATCTCAGTACTTGGGAGGCTGAGACAGGAGGACTTCTCCAAGTTGGAGGCCAGCCTGAGGTACAGCCTGAGTTCAAGGCCAGCCTGGAATACATACTTAAGAGACCTTGTCTCAGAAAAAAATAAAGAGTGAAAAAGGGCTGGAGGTGTAGCTTAGTGGTAGCACACTTGCTTAATATGTACGAGGCCCCATGTTAAAGCACCAGCATGGCAAAAAAAAAAAACAAACAAAATCCCCAAACAAAAAGTATCCCACAAGTCAGAGCAGGCAGCTGGGGGCTAGAGCCAGGGTGACAGGGCTCCTTGGTCTGAAGCCCAGGCAGAGTCAGAGGGATGGGAGAGGGAGCAGGCCTCCCTGCAGAACCCCTCCTCCAGTGCAAAAACCTTTTTTTCTGTTACCAGCAGAAGAGTTTATTTCAGGGTTCTGCCTGCAAAATGACTTACAAATCCTTCTCACTGGGCAGGTCTGAGCAGACCCTAGGCTATGCTATCGTCACCAGAGCCCCTGCAGCAGGCCCCCTCCCCCTTCCAAAGCTGCCGAGGAGGTGGGCAGAGAGGCACCCAGGGTTGTTATCTCTCCCGACAGCTGTGCATTGCTGGAGACAGCCGCTTATCAGGAAGCCTGCAGTGATTCACAGCCCAGTCCCAGCTTCTCTGCTGAATAGTAATTTCCAGCTTGGATCTCCACTCAGTATCTCCTGCCCCGCTCCCAAGGGTGTGCTGTCCTTTTGCAGAGAGAGGGCAGTGAAGGGGAGTCACCCGTGGGAATGAGGGCTTCATGCCCGCCTTTCAGGCAAGGCTCAGTCTACTGAGCGCGGGCTGCAGGTTCAAGGGCCCTAGTGTTTGCCATCCTTGCCCGTGACCCCCAGGAGAGCTCTTCCATGCTCCCCTTCCTCCATCTCTTAAAAAAGCAACATACTGCTCCCTGCAAAACAACACAGACCCCCTTCTGGACACAAGCTCCCAAGTCCAGAGCCAGTCAGGGAGAGCAAGGGACAGAGAAGCCAGGGACTGAACAGCACACTCCTCCTGCCATCTTGAGGCTGGCTGGTTCCTGCGCTGGACCCTAAAGACCCAAAGGCTGGGGTAGGAGGTGGCTCCCAAGGCTAACCTCGGAGTGGTGGGCACAGGGGTCAGCACAGCAGGGAGGTTAGGAAAAAACCTGGGGACAGAACCATTTTTGCATTTACTTTATTGGAAGCAAGATTCCAGCTGTGAGGCTCAGGTAGGAAAGTTCCATCTTGGGTATCTCCGTCTAGGACAGCCTGGGGAACGGTTTGTTACAACAGCATGAAAGTAAAAAGGGAATTGGTCTCAGAGAGGGGGCCAGAACACAGACAGGCTCAACATCTGATTCCGCTACACTCAAGCAGTCAGTTTCTTGGCCTGTGAACTTCTCTATCGCGGGAGAAATTCCAAGAGCTATTCTGGGCTATGGAGTCCGGGTCCCCTCCACGAAGCTGGATGTTTAAGTCACAAGGTCCCAAACATGGCTCGGAGTCCCCTGCATATCGTTCCCTTCTTAGGAAGGTCCCAAGATGGTCCAGTAAAGCCGAAGGTGGAGCTCCGCCTCTTGGGAGCAACCTCCCACCAAGCCTTCCTGGGTTGGTCTGGATCCTCTCCTACCACGGCTGGGTCCCCTCTCTAGTCTCCTTGGGGTTTACGCTGCCGGTCTGAAGTGCTGTGTCCAGGATGTCAACGCCTGAGGACCAAGTCGTGGAAGTTGGAGGTGTGTCTGAAGGTGGAGGCGCGGAGGATCAGTGGCTCAGGTGGCTCAGGTAACTCAGGCCGTGCGGTCCTCATCTCCAGCCCCCGGGTCGGGCTGTGACCTCTTCGGGGCGCCCTCTTCAGCCGCGGGGTCTCCGGGATCTCTTTTGGCCGTCGGCGCAGCGGGCGGGGATGGCGGATTGGGGCGGGAGGCTGGGGGCTGGTAGCCGGGCTGGCGAGGGTCCAGAGCGTCCTTGGACAGCAGGATGGCGAGGCCAGGAACGTTCTTGAGCACACTGAGGCTCGCAGGTGGGTGGTCGGGCCCCGGGGGCAGGCTCTGCCACACCTCGCGCACGCTCCGGTAGCGCAGCCGCGTGACCTGGTGCAGCCCCGCCAGGCGGCGCTTCAGGATCTCGGCGCATGTGACAGTCTTAGTGGCGGCCCGGCCGCAGCCGCTGAAGACGATGGCGCGCGTGGCCGGCTGCGCCATGCTGGCGGTGGCGAAGGCCAGCAGGTTGCGGATCTTGCTGCCCTCCTTGACCCGCATGTGCACAGCGCCGGGCGCCAGGTCGGCGAAGGGCCCCGCGCCCGAGCCGCTCGCCTCCGGCCCCTCCTCAGAGCGCACCTTACGGAAGTTCTCCATGCGCCCTGGTCGCCATCGGGCCGCTCAGCCCCGGGGCTGCATGGCTCGGCTTGGACGCGGGGGCAGGCGGCGACCCTCTGTGTTTACGTCCCTCTCCAGACTGCTGTACTCTGCTCCGCGCCCTCCACGCTCTGCGCTTTCGGTGCCCTCAGCTGCGCGCTTTTGGCCAAAGCCCAGCCCGCGAGACGGGAGGCCCCGCCCTTTTCCAGGCCGGGCCGCTTGCCCAAGACTGGCGGTCCGTCTGTCCCCGCCCCCTCTGGACCCGCCCTTCATAGGCCCCGCCTCTTTCCCCAGGACTAGCCAGTTTCCCCGGCCCCGCCTTTTCCTAGGCCCCGCCCTTCCCTGAGTCTCAGTCCAGCCCCTAAGGCCCCGCCCCTGGTCCCGGACTGGTCCGGCCCAGGCCCCGCCCCGCCCCTTCCTTGCCCTTCGGATCCTGCAGCGTCCTCTGTACCCACGAGAGCGAGCAGCTTGGACCTGTCGCCGCCCTCCTTACCAGCACTCCTAAAGGACAGCCTAAAAGCTGCTGCGGTGCCGTGGCCGCTTCTAGCTAAGTCCCCGGACGCTCCGGCTCCAGGGAAGGGCGCCCCCCACCCCGGGAAGGCTTCCATGCGGTCCGCGAGCCCCACGCCCTCTCTTCCAGGGCTCAGCCTGAGAGCACCCGGCGACAAGAAGCCGTCCACAGCAGAGGGACCGCGGCCCTCGGACAACCCTAGCGCGCGGTCCTCGCCATGCTTGGGGAGCGCGAGTCTCCCAGATCCATGCACGCCTGGAGCCCAACATGTCCGGACTGCGCCCTAAGCGGACAGGGAAACCAAGGAGACTTCTCATCCAGGGACGCTGAGCTCCCTGCACTATGCCTGGAGTCCACTTCATTTTCCTTTCTTCCCATTGAGCTACGCTTCCAGCCTTTTTTATTTAGAGACAGGGTCTTGCGAAGTCCATGCATTGGCCGGGCCAGACTCGAACTTGCGATCCTCCTGTCTCAGCCTCCCTGAGTGCTGAACATCCATCCACTCCTAGAGCCGCCTACTTGGGGGAAGTGACGGTCTCGCGCCTGCCCCTGGAGACGCTCCCGCTGCAGGGGGACTTGTGGTCGGGTCGTTTTCCAAGGAGGAGACCCACGAGAGCGCATTGGAGAGGAGGAGGCAACCGCAGCGCCTGGTCCTACGTGG
This sequence comes from Dinomys branickii, assembly GCA_004027595.1. Taxonomy (NCBI): domain Eukaryota; kingdom Metazoa; phylum Chordata; class Mammalia; order Rodentia; family Dinomyidae; genus Dinomys; species Dinomys branickii. The sequence continues at coordinate 21,958 of PVLD010021782.1, forward strand.
CCAGAGCCTGAGGGCTGCCCATCTCCGCCTATTCTGGGACCCAGAGCCCCCGGTGTGCTCGATCTAGACCCGGCCTTGCCCCAGTCCTGAGGATTCCAAGCGGGACCGCAGCCCGGGGAGAACACAGGGGCCGTAGCGCGCGGGGAGCAGGGAACTGGGTTGCGTGACACTGGACGGTATGGACTAAAGAACCCCAGGTTCGGATCTGCCTGGGCAGAAGCCTCAGGGACTAGACGCTGCCTCGGCACGGGTGGGTGGGGAGGAAGCGAGCTCCCTGTCCGCAGGACCAAGCGAGCCTGGCTGGGCCATCGGGCGGAACAGTCGGGGACCTGGCAGCGGGAGGATCTGAGCTGGCAGCCGCAGGCTCGGGCGGGGCGAGGACGGGGTGTGCACCTGTGCCCCAAGGACCAGATCTCGCTACACCCGCAGCCTGCTCGTAGAAAACGCAGAGAGGCCTCCCCAGCTTCTTTCTTCCAATCCCGCTGCGACAATTAAAATGCAAATACGCTACGATGCCCCGGGTCGCGGGTGACAGCGTGCGCTCACACTGCTGTGCCCCTGCCTGGCCCGGGGCGAGGATGCCGACTGAGCGAGTGCAAGGGCAGGCACAGGAGGCGGGCAGGTATCAGGGAGGCAGAGGAATGCCGGCGGCAAAGACGCGGGAGGAGGGGAGAGGAAAGCGTGCAAAGCGGGTGGGAGCCCGGGAAAGGAGCTCAGCCAGGCAACCCTTGCGCACTGAGCACCAAGGGTGGAACAGGAACGATCGTCAGTTCAGGACGTCGAGTTAAAACCACCAGGTGCACCGAGAGGGTGAATTACACCTATAACCCCAGCACTTAGGCAGGCTGAGGCAGGGAGGTTCACAAGTTCAAACCTAGTCTGGACGATTTAATAACTTTTTAATTTTTGGGACAGGGTCTTTCCCTGTAGTTTAGGCTGGGCTTGAACTCGCTATGTAGCCTAAGCTGACCTCAAACTCACCACTGTCCTCCTGCTTCACCGTCTCAAAAGCTGGGATTACAGGCTCATGCTACCATGCCTGGCAATTTAACAATTTAGTAAGACCCTTTTAAAATTAAAAAAAAAAAGTTTAAAGGGGCTAGGGATGTAGGTCAGGGTGAAAGTCCTAGACTCAATCCTCAGTACTGGGTTAAAAAAAAAAAAGCCAGATGCCCACCAAATATACAGTAGGACTCTAACTGTTAGGAATAAAAAAAGCAATTTCTTTGTGTATGTGTCTATAGATGTAAATGTACTTTCTGTTTGAGACAGTCTTGCTATAAGGGTTAGGCTGGCCTTGAACTCACTCACAGCGGTCTCCTGCTTCAGCCTCCGAAATGCTGGGATTACAAGTGTGTGCCACCAAGCTCGGCTAGATGTGATGTATTTTTTAAAAGAACCTGTAAGGAAACAGCACACTGATGTCTGTTATGTTGCAGCTACAACCGGTTTCTGTTGCCCTCTTTAGGAAAGGTTCACTGAGCATGAATTGAATGCAAAATCAAGTACAGTATAGCATTTCGGAACAGCCTGGAGCTGGGGATATAGCTCAGTGGAATAAGCGCCTGCCTCGCAAGCGCAGCATCCTGAGTTCAATCCCCAGTACCGCCAAAAAAAAAAAAAAATGGAACAGCCTGCACACAGGAGGTGCTGGTCCTGGAGCCCAAGCATTACCAGTAGACTCTGTGTGACCTGGACATGTCACTTCACCACCTGTCTGCTGTGAAATGCAACAGATAGGTGGACAGTAGCCTGCTTCATGGGGTGGCTGTGAGAATTGTCATAGTCTTAGAATCTTGGTTGGTGAGGTCTCGGGTGGCTGTTGTCACAGTGTATGTGTGTGTGTGTGTGTGTGTGTGTCTGTGTGTGTCTGTGTGTGTGTACCCAGTGCCTTGCACAAGCACCCTAACTATCTCAAAAATTGTCAAAGGGACACCAGGGGGAAGAAAGCTGGTGGCAGGGAAGCAGGGTGAGTCCTGGAGCAAGGCAGCCGTTTCCCACTGCCAGGAACCACTGAGGGGAGAGGAGACTTCATGATCTCCGAGGGGACCTCGCCCAAGCAGGAGGCACTGCCCTGCTCTGCAGAGTCCGTGCCAGCATGACGCCACTTTCTGAGGCCACCTGTCACTCCAGAACAGAGATGTGACAGCAGGGGTCTTCTGCTCCCTCTCCAGTGGCGCAGTGGCAGAAGCTCTTGTCTCTCTTGGGCAGGGATTGGGAATCTGGACTGAGGAGCCCAGGGAACAGAGTCATCATACACCACCCAGCTGGGCTCAATCCCCAGGACAACATGGGGGATCCTGATTGTTGGGCAGATGTGAAAACTGAGACTCTGAGACCCAGAGAGGTTAAGAAACTCACAAATGTGGCACAGCTTGAAAGCAGCAAGGACAGGTGTTGGCAGCCAAGTACTCCTCTCATCCCACTACCTAGGCTGAGTATGAAGGGAAATCCATTTTTATTTCTTTATGTTTTATTTTATTTTGTGATACTTGAGATTGAATGCAAAAATGCTGAGGTACAAACCCACCTGTTTTGACTTTTAAAAATTTAAACTTTAACATTGTTATTTCTTCTTGTGATATTAAGACTGAACCCAGAGCCTTCAAACTGAGCTATATCCACAGATCTTTCAATTTTTTTTTTAAATTTTGAGACAGAGTCTCCCTGAATTGCTAAGTTGCCCAAGGAGGGTTCAAATTTGCAGTCCTCTCTTATTTTCACCTCCTGAGCTGCAGGGATTGTAGGTATCTTCCATCATCATAACTGGCTCAGTTTTTTTTTTATAGTACTATATAGATTGAACCTAGGGCTTTCTCACTGAGCTACAGCCTCAGCACCCCCTATCCTGTTTTAAAGTTTTATTTTGAGACAGAGTCTTACTGAGTTGATGAGTAGCCCAGGCTAGGCTCAAACTTGAGATCTTTCTGCCTCAGCCTCCCAAATGTTGGGATTATAAGTGTGAATGACCACATCCAGCTTTAGTTCCATTTATTTATTTATTTATTTATTTTATTATTATTTTTTTTTGAGACAGGGTCTGACTATGTAGTTCAGGCTGGGCTTGAACTCACTATATAACCCAGCTGACCTAGAACTCTAGGCAAGGGCCTGGGATACAGCTTAGCAGCACAATGCCTGCCTGGCAAATGTAAGGTCCTAAGTTTGATTCCCAGTAAAAAACAAACAAATAAAAACCCTCTAGGGCATCCTCCTGCCTCAGCCTCCTGAGTGCTGAGATTACAGGTGTGTGCTACCACACACAGCTTTCACATGATTTCTAAGGGCTAGAAATCCATGGGAAGTATAAAGTGGTGCACGTAGCTCAGGGTCTGTCCCGGGACTGGAGGGTTCTCTCCCAAGTGTGCACATGGAAGTGTTGACTGACAGAGGCCAAAGTCCTCCACTGCCTGCTGTCCACACAGCCAGCCTCCTGACAGCCAGGAATGAGGGGCTGCCAGGGAGGAAGCTGCAGTGCCTTGGAGGCCCGGCCTACTCTAAAGTCTCACACTGTCATTTCCACATTATTTGCACTTAATTTGTTGGAAGGGAGCCCAGCCCTGTCCACAAGGAGAGAAATTGACATCCACTTCTTGAAAGAGGAGCAGCAAAGAACTGTGGGTATTTCAAAAGCAGCAGGGAGCAGAAATCAACATATAGAAACACATTTATTATACAAAGAACACTGACCTTGAATCAGGCAGCTGAGTTTATTCCCAGGCACAGAGCACCTGCTTAATGAAGGTTTGCTAAATGACTGTGTGAGTGACGTTTTACCTGAAGTAGTTCGCATGATGGAGGAATAGTTGCTTTGTGAGCAGCACTGCCCTGAGGGTTGAGTGGGCTCCTGGGTGTCAAGGCATGTTGTCAACTGGAGGTGAACATGACTTGGGAGAGGGTAAGACTCTGGCTGAGTAGGGTCCTTGCTGGCCAGGCTTTGCTTCTGCCAGGTGAGTCCAAGGCCCCTCTCAGCACCATGTAGAGGTGACTGAAGGTCACTGGACCAACTCTTTTTTTTTTTTTTTGTCTTTTTTGAGACATGGTCTTGTTATGTAGTTTAGATTGGCCTTGAGCTCACTTGTAGCTCAGGCTGGTCTTGACCTTGCAACGATCCTCCTGCCTCAGCCTCCTGAGTGCTGGGATTACAGACATGTGCCATCTTGCTCGGCTTTTATTGTGTTTTCTGGTACACGAAACTGAGCTGAATCCATCCCTGATGCACCAAGGATCAACCTTTTGCCACCTGTATCACCCTGAGAGCAGCTCCTCCAGTCGATGGTTGGTAAACCGAGTTGACTACATGCCAAGTTGCCAATCAACTGCTCCGGCATGCTAACAACTGAGGGCACATGGGGTGCTCAACAGGCTCACTCCAGGGGTGGCGGGAGGTGGGTGACTTCAGCTGGAGGACAGCGAGATGTCCTTATGACCTGGATTTGCACCTGTGCCACTGCCCTGATGATCCCAACCAGCATCCCTCCTCCCCTGCAGCCGGAATCAGACTTGCGTGAGGCTCTGCTGTGTTCCGGCCTCTGCTGGCTCTGTCCTCCTCCTTTCCTCTAAAACGTGGTCCTTCAGAGAATGCCTCCATCTTTGGTGCCATTTTGGGTCCCAGCCTCTCCGGGGGCCCAACAGCGCATTCCCAAACCTGCACGTGCCTGTTCCTCTTGTTACTTTGATTACATAATTCAGCGAGGCCAGAGCTCAGCCACGGAGAGGAGTGAGAAAGGAAATAATTATTTCTATGACAACTAAATTGCACTTTAGAAAAAGCTGAAAAAAGCAGATGCTAAAAAATGGCTGCTCCCAGAGAGAAAAAGGCTATAGGATTCTCCTTGTTTTGGTAAATTTTGTTTTTTGTCTTTTTGAGACAGGGTCTCACCATGCAGTTCAGGCTGGCCTTGAGCTCACTCTGTAGCGATCCTCTTGCCTCAGCCTCCCGAGTACTAAGATCAGAAGCATGCGCTGCCACACTCACCTCTGAGCTATTGTTTAATAGCACAGATGTTCCAGTTGTTTATTTATTTATTTGTTTGTTTGTTTATTTTGACAATTGAATCCTGGGAATGACTGAGCTATATCTCCAATTTATTTTTTTATTTTATTTTTTATTTTTTGAGACAGGATCTCACTGTGCAGTTCAGGCTAGCCTTGAGCTCACTTTGTAGGCCAGGATGGTCTCTCTCTCTCCCTTTTTTTGTTTTTGGTACTAGGAATCAAACTCAGGACCTTGCACTTGCCAGGCAGGCACTTGTGCTGCTGAGCTACATCCCCAGCCCTCAGGCTGGTCTTGAACTCACAGTGATCCTCTTATCTCAGCCTCCTGAGTGCTGGGATTACAGGCATGCACCACCTCACCTTGCTCTGAAAATTCTTGAGTGACAATATGAATATGTGTAATGCTACTAAACTGCAAAATTAGAAATGGTCAAGAAAGGTAAATTTCATAATTTTTTAACAATTAAAAGTAAAAATTTAAAAACATTTAGAATATTTTAGAAAATGAAATCAAATTAAATTCAGCCAGGTGTTGTACTGCGTGTTTGTAATCTCAGCACTTTGGGAGGCGGAAGCAGTAGGACTGCAAATTCAGTTCAAGCCCATCCTGAGCAATTTAGTGACTTAGTGAGACCCTGTCTCAAAGCAGAAAATAAAAAAGTGCTGGGGATATAGCTCAGTGGAAGGCCCTGGGTTCAGTCCTCACTAACACACAGGTACACACACACCAAAATTAAATTAAATTAAATTAAAAAGTTAAACCAGGCATGTGCCTATAATCCTAGCTACTCAGGAGGCTAAGGCAGGAAGACTCAAAGTTCAAGGGTAGCCTGGGTAACTTAATAAGATTCTGCCTCAAAAATAAATACAATAAAGCAAGCAAGCAAGCAAGCAAGCAAGCAATCTGGGATGTAGCTCTGTTGTTCAGCACCCTAGGTTCAATCCCTAGTATTAAAAATAAATATAGGGGCAGAGCCCACGGACCTGACTGGACCCCGAGGGCCTCGAGGGCTTGTCGGTGGGGTGCTGATCATAGTGTGCCTGGGCCCCTGTCAATGTATGGTCATTGAGGTTGGGTGCTTTTCCACCTAGTAATCTGTGTGCACCCATGTTTGTTGCAGCATAATTTGAAGCAGCCATGTCTCTTCCCAATGTGAGAGCCTGAGGAAATGAATAAAACCAAAAAGTACAGTTATTATCAGAGGGAAGACAAGTGATGGGGTGGGAGAACAATGGAGATGAGAGTGGAGAAGATTGTTTGATTAATCATACGTGCCTTTATTTGTGTAACTGAGTAACAAATGCGAAGATACCATTATGTAATACAGTGACCATTGTTAATGCCCTAAAAAGAAAATTAATAAAAATAAATAAATAAATAAATAAATAAATAGCTGGGCATGGTGATGCATGCTTGTAGTTCCAGCACTCAGGAGGCTGAGGCAGGAGGATTTCTATGGCTTCACGGCCAGTCTGTGTACATAGTGAGCGCAAGACCAGCCTGGACTGTGTAGTGAGACCCTGTCTCGAAAAATAAATAATATAAATGTAAAAACCAAAATAAATAAATAAATAAATAAATAAAGGTGTTGGCCTTACGTCAAAAGATTGACAAGTTAGTACACATATATATGTTTTAAGTTAAAACAAAATGTCCAAATCCTTATCTTCTTTATTTTTTAATCTTATTTTTTAATCTTATTTTTTTGTGGTGCTGGGGATGCAACCCAGGACCTTGTGTGTGATAGGCAAGAGTTCTACCCCAGCTAGATCTCCAGCCCAAATACATGTAAATTTTAAATGATTCTTTGAAATTTTGTTTGGTGGCTGACCAATTTATAGTCCCGGATTAGAAGGCCCCTAGAGAGATAATAACAGTGTTGGGAATTGCTATATTGCACAGTTGCTATATATCCAGCGGGAAGGGCTAGCAGATAGATATAGAAACCCACAAGCAAGCAGGCCTCGGCATGATCCAGGGAGCAGGAGGACATTGCTAAGCAGGGACAGCCAGTGAGCTGGGCCGTATTCTTCCAGGTGAAGTGTGGGCAGGAGACAGAGAGATGGCTTCTTATGAAACCCTCCCAGAGCACAGAGTGGGGGGACACACAGGCCACGGAGACAGACCCCCTCCTTAGCCTTGGGTGGGTCTCCCAGCCTTGCTATGGTGGTGGTGCACACCTGTGATCCCAGTACTTTGGGAGGCTGAGGCAGGAGGGTTGCAAGTTCAAACTCGAGCCTGGATAGTTTAAGACTTGAGAGAATCAGCCTGGCAGCCAGAAAAGTGCTAAGAGAGGAAACCTGGGCCCGGGCTGCCTGTAATCCCAGCACTCGAGAGGCTGAGGCAGAGTGATTACTATGAGTTCAAGGGGAGCCTGGGCTACAAAGTGAATTCAAGTCCAGCCTGAACTGCATAGTGAAACCCTGTCTCAAAAAGAGACATGTTTTTACATGGTGGTGTACACCTGTAATCCCATAACTGGAGAGACTGAGGCAGGAGGATTGCTGAGAGTTGGAGACCAGTCTGGGCTACACACTGAGACCCTGCCTCAAAAAATAAATAAATAAAAAGAAAAAAATGCACATTAAAGCAAACACACAGAGTATATTAAAACAAATGAATACTCAAAACTCATCACTGTCTAAGTACTTTCTTCTGTTTTCCTGTCATCCCTGCTCATGAAGTTCTTCTGTTTCCTGCACCCAGGTAGGGGATGCAGCACAGGTGGGTGTGGCCATCTTTTCCCTTGTCCACACTCAGTGACGAGTTATTACCCTGTCAGCTGTAGAAGGAGTTAGGCCTGGAAACTACAAGCAAAGAGCTTGACTTTTTAAAATCTTAGGCTGTCATCGCCATTGTCACTATTTTTAGAGAGGGCCTCCTTATGTAGCCCAGGCTGGCCTCAAACTGGCAGTGATCCTCCTGCCTCAGCCTCCAGAATGCCAGGATTACAGACACGTACCACTATGCCTGGGTAGCAAAGCTGTCTTTTCAAAGAATACTGCTGAGCTATTTTGTACAGGGTCCTCGATTGGGCTCTGAAGTTTTCTCCTGAGATGAAGCTTTTGCAGTTTGGCAAGGAGTGCCACAGAAGTCAACAAATTTTGTGGCTTCGTCACTGCCGGGGTCATTTGTGGAGGTGGCATCCCAGGAGGAGGTAGAGAGAGGAAAGGACCGGGCTCCTGTGTGAGAGGGTCTGGAGTGTTGGGGAGAACTCAGGTCCGAGGCAGGGTCAGGAGCCCGGGCTCCCAGAGGTGGCTGAGGACTTGGGAGAAGAAAATGCTGCCCTTGAGGGTTGGAATTGACATGGGGACTGGCCTGCGGTGTAGACCGGCGGTCAGGCAGGTGCAGCTAGGACTGTGTCTTGTGCATTCGGTGTCCAGAGGCTTTCCCTGTGCCCGGGTTTAGTGCTAGCCGGGGCTGAGCCCAGCTGGGACTTTTTGAGACCAGCATTTGTCGTCCTGGGTAGTTTGAATGGACAGTGTTCGCTGCACTTTTGAGTTGCAACTCAACCAACAAGCAGTGGGCAGTGTTTTTTTTTTTTTATTTTAGAAACATAAAAGTACAAAGACATATTGACAAACAGACACCCATTATCATAGAAAATAGTACAATCACAACTAATCTATAGACAAGGTGATATGGTCTCAACAGTAGTTGTTGCTTTATCCATTGATATCTTCGAATTGTAGATGTATGGACCCATATACAGACATGCAAATTTAGTCAGA